>CM039510.1:7515005-7717318 GCA_022432975.1 Begonia masoniana
CTTTTTCTTATCACATGAATTTAGATAATTACAGCAGGAACTGCTAAAAGAACAGTGATCATTATCTGCTTCTAACGAGCATCTGAACAGAGTAACTTCTCTGGAGATGATTATGCTGAGAAAGATTAATCGTGAAAGGTAAAAACGGGAAAATCATCTTCCATGGAAATTTATTTTTCAAACTTCAACTTCGGCCGATCGTTTGCTGCCTTTCCCAGTTTACACCATCAGTACAAGGGTTCTTGGGTAGCTGCGGTGTCTAATCTCTCGTGGTATCAATGACTATAGTGGGTATTCTCCGCCCATTTCCGCGCTGCTACCATCAAGCAGTTGATCGATTTCTCCTCATGTTTCCTTGTCTCGCCGATCCCGGTATGTCTGTCTTTTACCCTCTTTTTTGGTCGCTGAGAAAAACCCGGTGAAAATTAAGCTTACGAAACGAGAATTTCTCCCTATTTATGGATTTGGAATGCTGACTTACGGTGGAATTTTGTCAATTGAACTCTTGTTCTGGGTAATGGTTTGAATTTTGATGGTGGGTTCCAGCTCGAAGATCTTCGTTGGGTTTGAAAGTGGCATTGGTGATGCTGCACCTGATGTACGCTGGTGTTCTATTTTGGTTTGATGGGAATTTGATTGAACGAACCAAAACACAACCTTGGTACGCGGTTTTTCCTCGGGTTTTTCTTTTCTTTGGCAAATTGATTTTGAATCTTAGGTCGAAGTATCCTCTAGCTTTGGAGTAATCTTTGAAATTTTTTGAGGATATGTATTGGGTATTACCCAAACGCCAAGTTTGTCTGTAATTTGGAGGTGTCATGAATTGCTGTGTTGTACTTCATGCTGAAAAATATGTATTGGCTGAATTTTTCCTATCTTATCCTCTCTCTCTCTCTCCCTCTCCCTCTCCCTCTCCCCATTTTTAGTCTTCCTCTCCCCGACTTTATCATGGGTGATCTAAACATTGCAGTCCCATTATCTTGACGTAGTAACCTCCAGTTTTGGGAGAAACTTCATTTGGTGATTGATTTTGAACCTTGATAGTTAGTAATTGCTGGATGCTGCAAAAATTTCAGCAATTCTCAGGGCTTTTATTTCATTTTCAGGTACACTGGTTCATACTTATTTCTGTTTGTTGCGACACTGCTTCAGTATTTTACAACCTCAGGTTCTTCTCCCGGGTAATTTCAATCTCATCGAGTTTCCTAAAGAAATTTTATGCTTAACTCTAAATGCATATTGGGCGACTTTGTTTCTTCCTCTTATAATTGCTTGTTCAGCTATGTACTTGATGCGATGAGGGCCGTAAATGAGACAAATATTGGATTCCAAAAGACATCAATGATGCCAAAGTAAGCACTAGTTTCACAACAAGTTTTCATTTTAGTGTAGATGTTAGTCTTATTACTGATGCATTTCTTCTATAAATGTAGTAGCAAAGACGACATTCTTCAAAATAAAAATGGAAGTTTGATAGTTACTTTGAACCATGCAACATCGTGGACGAAAATGATGATGGACTTGTATCCACCCGGAGCATCTTGCAGGTCATTGCTAAAATCATTAACCTAACAGTTGAAAAAATGACTTTTGGAAGTGATTGGTTTCTTTTTTTCTTATTTTTGTTTTCCGTTTTGCAGAAGTTTGATTTGCTCCTTCTGTAATGCTGAGCAGGTTTAACATCTCATCTTTGGATTGTTTGTTTTCTGTATCTGAAAAATATAATAATAAAACCAATTTGTGAAAGAAAATGAGTCAAGAAAGATGTTCATATACATCTTAACAACGAGCTCAAAATCTTCTATCTCTGACCTACCAAAACAAAACCAGACAAACACAAGCTTGTTTAAAAAATTTCAGACGTCTTTAGTTTGATGAGATAATCTTAGATGGTACTTGTAGATTTTCGTTTGTCGCTTTCTGAAATAACTCAGTGATTTTGTTTCACTTTGCTGCCGTCTCCTTATTTTAGCTTTGCGTACTTGTCAAAGTACTATCATCTACCCTTTCATCATATAGTATGCTGTCTTTTTAGGGGTGAATCTGTGTTGGTGGCCATTTATAATTGTCCACATCTCTTATCAATATCATTGGTTTAAGACGATTCATCATTTACCATTGAACTTACTTTTTATTGCCAATGAATGCAGCCTCCGCGAGCGAAGCATTGTCATGACTGCGATAAATGTGTTCTTCAGTTCGATCACCATTGTGTTTGGCTTGGAACATGTGTTGGTCAGGGTAACCATTGTCGATTTTGGTGGGTCAAAATGCTATTATCTCTAATACGAATCAAAAACTCCGACTACCACTACTCAGTTGTTTGATCTGTTGTTATGACTCTCATTATTATTGTTTTTTTTTTATTATTTTGCATTTATAGCTCGTGTTCCTATTCTTACGCGAAATAGCTATCCATCAATAACACTACTAACAAAATTGCATTACTTTCGATATTTTTTTCATACTTTAGCATTACACTCCTGATCTGAACTATGCTTTCTGCGCATTTGAACGTTAATTTTTGCTTAATGTCTTAGGTGGTACGTATGCGAGGAGACAGCACTATGCGTATGGACGTTTGCCTTGTACATTTTATACCTCGAGGAGAACATGACAAAGGCTTGGTATACTTTGTTTTAAGGCTCTTAGTTTATGAGTGAAGTCCGAATTTTTATCATCTCTCAATGGTATTTTTTCAGGTGGAAGGATGGAATTGTCATTCTACTACTGATTATGTTATCAATTTGCTCAATTTTTCTAGTTCTGTTGCTTCTATTTCATAGGTACTTTGTATACGATATAAATAATCGACTATGACGCATAGAAATAATGGGTTGTAATTTAATCATTTTCCCATCTCTTTGGCAGCTATCTTCTTCTTACGAATCAGACCACTTACGAACTTGTGAGACGCAAACGCATCCCGTATTTGAGGTTCATTTTCGTCTCGGTCATTGAGATATGTTAATATTGTTCTTATTGATGATGATTGAGGAAATTTAGTTGGAAAAAGCTGCAGAAATCAATTAATATTATTGTCTTGTGGTTGGATAATGCAGGGGAATCCCACAAAGAGTGTATCCTTTCAGCAGAGGAATGTGTAGAAATATATACAGCTTCTGCTGTGCTCCTAGCAGTATTCATAGGCTGGAGCCCCTTCCATCATCTCAAATGCTTGATGAAATGTCAAGACCTTATACCTGTTTAGACACTTTAACATGCAGATGCTGCTGAAATTCTTTGTAAATTTCCATTTGTAGCTTTTTCCGGTGAGTGTATTTGTTGCTTTTTCCGGTGAGTGTATTTGTAGCTGTTTAGACACTTTTTTGCCTTGTTTGAACTATTGTAAATTTGTTTATTTAAAGGAAAAATTTCCCAATTTTATTTGTACGCAAAAGAACAAGGATTGACAACTAGAGAAGAGAAAGTGGAAGTATTCAGTCTCTGTAAACAAGAACTATCTGGAGTTGTCGATCAAGTTTTTGACTTGCGGTACTTGAGAGCTTCGAAACGAGCAGAAAGTTCGTCATAATCTGGCAACTTTGGATGAACACGAGGATCAGGCTTAATCTGCGATGAAGTGGCTGGTGGAGGAGGCCGGTTTGGAGGTAAATATATACTATCTGCTCCGTCTTCTGTCTCAACTTCTTCGTCATCATAATCTGATTCATCAAACTTAATGCTGGAATTCACAGATGGAGCATTATAGCTATGTCTCCTGTTATTCTTTCCACGGTTGACGTCTTCAGGCTTTGCCTCGTTGTGGGAATGGGACCCGCCAAAACTTGCTCTCTGTGGAGCTTTGTTGAGGTCTTTGCCAGCAAGATAAGCGGCAACCTCTGCAGCTGCAATTGCCTTTCTTGCAGATTCTGCAGCTGCCTCAGCAGCTGAAGCTGAGTCTGTGAACTGATGAATATCCCCTTCTTCTTCTCTTCTACCATTTTCAGTTTGATTTATTAAAAACAAAAACAAGTGATCATGAAGTAGATCAAAAGCTGAATTTACCTGCTAGCTGGCTTCTTATCATGCTCTGTAGATTGGTTTGTTGCTTGGTTTAGAGGTAAGCTAGCAGCACTGACGAAATTCTTAGGCCCTTCCTGCTCATTCAGAAAATGAAAGTAAGATGAGAGAGAGAGAGAGAGAGAGAGAGAGAGAGAGAGAGAGAGAGAGAGAGAGAGACTATGAGTTCTTCAGGAGGCTTAAGAAGCTCTGTCTCAGATTCTGATGCATCCCACTCAATCTGGTGTTCTTTGGCTATTTCTTTCATGACCTGGAGTTTCAACTGACCAGTGGGTGTTCTAACAGACAGCTTGTCAATCAGCTGTTTCAAAGACAAAACACAGAAATTCCGGATTCATCGAAAAACATGCTATATAAATAAAACACATCAGTAGATATGGTGAAAATTACCATCCTATTCACACCACAGTTGGGTCGTAGATCAGTAGCCGCAAGAACAAACTCCTTCCCGTATTTTTTCTCAAAAATGTCCCTGATGCTCACCAATTCTGGAATTTCCGAGCATCTCGGAGATGCAAAAATCAAACTGGCAATTCCCTCTTTCAAATCTGCTGGACATTCCCTGCATTTATCTCAGATGAATATCAGGATCTACTGCATTTTATATTGTCGATCCGGTGAAAGAAAACTGTAGTGACTTCACCTGTGCTTTGCAATGATTGGTAGCCTAGACACAACTAATTCACAAAACAGCTCAATCACCTCGTTTGCTGCCAAAATATTCTGTTCTCTCATCACATGTTCAACCTAAATAAACACAAACGATTGTTACTAGATGAATTTGGAAGAAAATGAAGCAAAGAACAGAAAGGAAGCAAACAAAAGTCTAGATAAAGAATGGGTATTCTTCTAAATAAGTCTGCATAAACGGCCTAGAACCTGAATTAGCTGCTGGGTTAATACTGTATTAGTTAGCAGCTTGTATAGATCTAAAATATATCAAATTAGGACATGGATGATTAGGAGTATCAGGTTAACTGAGAGGCGTGAATTAGAAAGAGCCCCAGAAGAAACTTCATACCCATGGGGTAAAAATCAAGAAATGTCACATTAACGATTCTTGGACAACAATCAAAACATTTTAGTGATAGATCACTTGTGAAATTAATCAAAAGGGTTTAGTGATTACACGAATGCGAGCAGTGGCATCCTGGCCAGACTTGAGAAGCAACGCAATGTCACGCCTCATCTGCTTCACCACAGCTTGTCGCTTGTTCCTCAGCAGCTTTATCCTCGCTACAGCCATTTTTGCGGCCGTTTTACTGCCAATATTGCATTAATTTTAGCAAAAAGGATAGTGAAAATTTTCCCCAATTATTTTTTTCCAATAGAGAACAAAGAGAGAAGAAAAAAATGAAATGTGGCGATACGTTTTCTCGTCAAACAAACAAAGAGGAAAGATAGAAAATCTGACAATAAGTGAAGGGGAAACAGAGGGTACCATTTGGAAGAGTTGAACCGTCGGCGGAGAAGCGATAGTCCGAACTTGATGACGTTAGTGGTGCGATAGATGGCTACGCTGGCGGTAGACATGGAGGAATGGGGCGGGGAGAGAGCGACTTTCCGTCGGAATGAGATGAGCTTCAGTGTGTCAGTTCGCCTCGGAGACTATCGATCTTTAGACAAAAAAAGTGAACGCTTTATGGATGTGATCGAACGGTCAATAGGCCCCCACTCACCGGCGAACCGACCATTTGATGGAGATGATTGATTGGTTGTCAAGATATAGCCGTTGAAGGATTTGACATGCGAGAGTTGAAGTTGCAACGGGAATCGTGTCGGAGAGTCGGAATCCTATGCTACATCGGGTACGACTTGTCGGCATAAGCAAAGTCGATAGTTGAAATCTTTTTCCTAGTTTCAAGGGGCTTCAAACCGCTCTCTAAGTAATAATATTATATTTATTTTTTAAAAATAATCGTTGACGTATTAAATAATTATTAGTGCGATTAATTTAGTTTATAATATTAATTACACTAATAATTATTTTATAAGTTGGAAAATATTTTAATATAGTAGAGTAAAAGTAGCATTACTTCTTTATTAAAATAAAGACTCGAGATTTTTCTTCTTTTTTACCAAGTTTTTTCAAGATGATTATAGTGTCACTTTGAACTAATTAAGATATAAATGATAAAAGACTAATTTGTCCAACTGTTATTTGTTTTCGATAGGACCATCAAGCAGCGCAACCCGGTTTTACTTGACTAAGCCTCGTTGTAACAACCCTTATCCATTCCTAATTATTTTCCGTATAAATTTTTCTTTTTCATTTATAACTTTTAAATGAACTCTAAGCGGAATTTAAACCGTAGGCTAAACTATTAAATTCACTCGAAAACTTCTTTGAAAACATTTAACTTGAAACAATTGAAATGAAATTTAAAACAATTATTTAAAACAATTAAACTATTAAAACAATTAAATACAGAGGAGAAACAATCGGCCAGGGGTAAAATCGCCAAGCCTGACAAAAGAAAGAGGGGCGATCGATCTCCCCATTTCAGGAGATCGATCGCCGACTTGCAACATGGAGGGGCGATCGATCGCCCCTAACCTGGGCGATCGATCGCCCAAACACACATCTGAGGGGCGATAGTCGCCCCTTGCCTTGGGCGATCGATCGCACACTCATGGGCAATCAGTTGCCTCATAAATCCTCTCATAAACCCTCTCATAAATCCTCCCTTCTTGCTCTCTGGAATCCGAGAATTCCAGAGAGCAATCCTCCTTATTTTTTCTTCATCCCCTGCATAGATCCATCTCTCGTCATCTTCCTTTAAACTTCCATAATCATACAATATAAAACACCTCAAAACTACCAATTAGGCACCTAGAAACATACTCCGAGCATTTCATAATAATTAAGTAAAAACTTTAACAAAATCTTTTATAAAACAGTTTATTAAAACATCAAACACTTAACTATCCAGAACCAAACATCCTAATATGTTCTATCTGTACAATTTTTATATCTATCAATTTTTCCCAAAACATTTACCTACGTCTTCACGGGTCAAAATCGCACCAACTGCGCCAGCGCACTCCCACGGGCATCCTTCTTCAACCAGCGTGATCATCTAACAGATGAACATCTTCCTTACCTGTTTCGGGTTCACCTACACCATAAGGACGCCTATGAGAATAAATCTCAGTAAATTCTACGTAAATGACAATGCATGAACATGTATATGCAATTTTCATAAGTTCCTGTGCATTCATTTCATTTATCATATCGTGCATTCATTTCATTTATCATGTCATACATTCATTTATCATATCATGCATTCATTTATCATATAGTCATCTCATGTAAGTCGTCTCATATAAGTCATTATAGTCATCTCATTTTAGTCGTCATAGTCATCTCATTTTAGTCATCTTAGTCGTCTCATTTTTGTCGTCATAGTCGTCTCATTTTAGTCATCTTAGTCGTCTCATTTTTGTCGTCATAGTCGTCTCATTTTAGTCATCTTAGTCGTCTCATTTTTGTCGTCATAGTCGTCTCATTTTTATCGTCATAGTCGTCTCATTTTTGTCGTCATAGTCGTTTCATTTTAGTCATCTTAGTCGTCTCATTTCGTTTACATTTCACTTTACTTTCATTCATTTCTTTCACTTTACTTTCATTCATTTCTTTTCGTGAACTCATGCATAAATCCATTTTTCATGACTTTTATAAAACAGTGATGCATGACAGTAAAAGCATAACATAGACATACATCGTGCATACCATCAAACAATACAAGTATAACCTATAACAGGCTTAACTCTAAACTACCCAACCAAAGCGAAAAACACACATAACTCCAAATATCCTCGACAACGTAATACGACATATGGTGTAGGCCTATCGACCACAGCAAGTCACGAGAACTTACCTGTTGTCCTTAGCAAATCAAGGGCCGTCCGTGAGCCTTGATCACCTAAGCCAATTCACAACGGTTGTCGTTAATACGAGCTGAATCCACTAAATGTCCAAACTAACAAGAAACTTAACTAAATAAATCTCCTAAAATTCCAATTCAATTTACTGAGGCATTATATCGAGCATTCCACGTTTAACACCTCATTAACGAGTTTCTCCAAAACCCTAAAATTCACGAATTCTCATATTTCTAAACGAATATATTAACTTCGTCCATTAATGCTCAATACGTCCTTTATATCTATAATTACGGCAAACCTATCGATTTCGAACCCTAAATCGGATTTCTAACATAAACCCTAACGAAACCCTAACCGTATAACTTCGTTAAAACTGAATACTAACGTCCGAAAGCTGTAGAATCTTACTTAGAACGTCGATTGGGGAAGGAAACGTGAAGGAATGGCGTTGATCGGAGGAGGAATCGGCGTCAGTTGAGGAAGAACCGCTGGCGTTCGTGAGGAGGAGAAATCGCCAGAGCCTTTCTGGCGTTCACGGGACAGAGAGAAAATGAGGGAGGAGGAGAGAAATTTGTGATTTTATAAATTAACTTGGTAAATTACCTTTTTGCCCTTCCATTGATTTTCTATTTGTTTCGTTCTTTGTTTCGTTAATTAACTAGCTATTCGGCTTCTCCAAATTTCCTTATTTCACCAATAATTGCAACTTATTATTAGGGTCCTTACAAAACTGTCCGTTCGCAAAACGGAACTCGTTTATCATTTTTACTAAAATGTTATTTATATTACGAGAAACTTAATTACTCGAAATATAGCGTTATTACTCCGAAATTTCTCGTAAATCCCTTAAAATTCCTATTAATCTTTAGGATTCTAATAACGCTTTCTTTTCGTAAAACGGACTTGATTTGACATATTTACGAAAATACCATTATATATTAAAATAATAATATCCAGAAAAGTTGGGTGTTACACTCGTGCTCGTCCAAGTGTTATTTGTTTGTAGGCATGAATTTGGATTGAGATAGTGATGGCATTTTACTAGCTAGGATATTTTTTGTGTTACGTTCGGTGCACGATTAATCGGTCTTCGGATGGTTCTTCTTTTTCTCTTATGTGACAGATTAGATCTATTTATCATCATCATTATTTTACGTGTCTTATGGACAAGACGTAAAAAAGTCCATAAGTGACCTTATTTTCACTGGAGTTGTTTTCTACTGAAAACAACGGATGTTTATTTTAATTATTGGTAGCTATGTATGAAACAATGTTTTCGATACTTGATCCACTGATGGCTCGTGGAGTCTGTCTTTAAAATGGTGAGAAGATTTTGAATGATTGTAAATCCATGCACTACAATTTTTTTCACAGACTCATTGTCTTTAAAATAGAATGATAAAACTATTTTTCTCATACATTGAATATAATATAAAATTCTCTACTACGTTGATCGCTAACCTTAAAAAAACACTCATTTGTCTCATGTAAAGATCAAATAGGCTTTAGCTATGTGTTTGTTGAAGAGTGTTCCCATTTGTTCTTTTCCTTGCTCCTAGTGATTTATTTCTATTCGTGATGAGAGCTCTTGTGTTCATTTCTTCATTTGTTTTAGTCTGTATAATTATTTAATATATGAATTCAAGTACAATATTTTTTTTAGATTATTTGTTGCATTGTTTCATAATTTTGTGATTACTATGTAGATTTCGACTCATCTTGTATGAGCTAGGGTTCAATTTACAGTAAAGTATTCTGATATAATTGAAGTATTAGACTGGACGATCTGATCATTTAGGAGAATCAAGTCATTCAATCTGGCGTTTCTATTTAGGTCATTCTCTGGATCGTAACACAATATGTGCTTCAATTAATGGATGACACATGGACACCACGACGTTCTTTGTGTGAATGCCTCTACGTTCTGAGAATTAAAATGCCATGACCTTTATGGTATAATGCCACGACGTTTTCGCAAAAACTATGCCTTAGCTTTCTTCAAAATATGCATTGACGTTAAGGGTTAAATTATGCCACAACATAGATTACCAAGCGTTTATGCCATGTCGGTGTTGGATATGGGTGCTTTCACAGTTTTAACTTACTTCTTAAGAATTTTTTTTAAAATTCTTTTATTTTAATAATATATTATATTATTGCACTATTACACTATGATATAACATTACGTCATTGTGTAAAATAATTTAAAAAGATAATAGGATGGATAATTATTGTATGACCAGCATAAAATGCATTTACACTACATTTGTACAATGATGAGAAATACATTGTTTGCGTGTGAGACTAGGAAATATGTGATTGGTAATAGAGGTGATTATGGTGAGGTTCGGTCCGGTTTTGAGAGAGAATAGAACCGGATCAATATATTTCAGTTTTCAATTTTCAGAATCAGACTAGAAATTCAGTTCTAGTTTTGGTCTGGTTCTGGTTTTTTGCAACAATAAAAAAATTTAAATTTGGAAAAATGCAAAATGCAAAAACCGAAATGTAGCAGAGCAATACAAAATGCAGAAATACAGTAGAGCAATACAAAATGTAGCAGAACAATCCACCCTCGGATTCATAGAGATACATAATTCATAGAGAAGGTCACTAGCTCCTACTTAGAATTTCTCAATTCTCTTGCATAGAGTCTGTAGTTACATTTTATATTTTGCATCATGCAATTAAGTACTTGTAATAGTATATCATTCTTCTACTGTGGCATGTAGGTACTTTATTAGCATTGTATATGATTGTGTAGTGTCTTTCTCATTAGCATCTCAGTTTAATAATTTACAAAGAATTTACACTAATTTTTTGCATGATTTCAAGCGTGTCTACTCATATTAATTTTAACATCTCAAGTTGAGATACCAAATTTAACTAATTTGATAACATTATTAGAGATTGATCACAAGTGAATGAGGTCAATCAATACATAATTCAAGTCCGAATAGTGGTATCCAGGAATGGTTGCGACAAGAGCGATCTCAACATTTTTGTATTCCTAAATCGTGACTAGTAAATAGTACAAGATTGCTTAATCAATATTATCCTTAAAAAATGCTACCTAGCGTAGCTCAAGAGCATAATGAGTTATAAATGTAATAATTATTCTAAAAAAATCTTTCAATAAAAATGTAGAGAAAGTATCATTAACTCGAATCTTATATTTCTCTCAGCATTGCCATTTGAATCCCTCAACCTATGGGGTTTGAATCTTCCGGTAATAGAACAAGATTTCACACGTAATTGTTCTCTATTGACTTTAAATGTCATGGAAGGGGCCTCCATGACAGACTACAAGCTGGGCCGCCAAGGTGAATGCAGCAACACCCGGAAACCCCGAGCCCAACCCGGTTACGGTTCGCTGACGTGTTCAATCTGTTAGAAGAGGAAGGTAGCAGATAAAGCCAGAGCGCGGGGAGTGAGAGGGGTGTGAATTGGATTGTCTGTTATTCTCTTTAGATTTTATCTTCATTTTCATTTCTGTACTTTCCCTTTTAGCATTTCCATTCTGTCAACGTTTTTCGTGAGATTATATCCAAGCATTTCCTATCAATCCTAGCGTTCTCACGACAGTGGTATCAGAGCGGATCTACGATCAAAGCCATGGCAGAAACCAGAGCAAAATCTAATGAAGAATACAATGAAGAAACTCACAGGTGGACACCAGGAGCTGCAGAAGACGGTCACAGAATTTATCGCTACGTCGGAACAAAACTCCCAAGAGTTGTTGGCTAAACAGGAGCTGACAGATCAGACTTTGATATCTTACATGCAGGAGACCAGCGCGAAGCTCGACGCCTTGATTTCTATGATGACCGGATGTGCAATTGACCGACCAGAGAGTAAGCTGAAACAACCAATGGACGCCGATCCAAGGCAGACACAACCGATTATGGAAGACTACTCTTCTCCGTCTTCAAGCAAACCGATTTAGAGAGGTTCGTACCCACCGCCCAACCACAATAATCTTACTATTCCAACTCCACACCCGAACCAGTGGGGACCATGGTTGCGACCACCCGCCCAGTTACCTTTCTTCCCACCAGCGACTTTTGAACATTCCCGATACAATCATCAACTACAGAGATTGCCCAAACTCGAACTGCCAATTTTCATCGGGGACAATCCTCAACAGTGGGTACGCAAAGCTGAACAATATTTTGATCTTCATCACACCACCGAGATTCAAAAGTTGGAGCTAGCGGAATTTTTCTTTCGGGATAAAGCTGATGTGTGGTTTCATGGATGGAAAGTGAACAGACCAGGGGTAACCTGGCGACAATTAACCATAGCCTTATGCAAGCGTTTTTCGGCTAAACCGGGAGAAGATATTTTGGAAACGCTTAGCAAACTTACACAGACGGGGACTGTATCCGAGTATTTGGAGAAGTTCGAGGAGTTAAAAGCTCAGGCACAAACTCGCATCCCCGACATGCCTGAATTCTTCTGGGTAGCCGGATTTACTAGCGGATTGAAAGAGGAATTACGGGCAATGGTCAAAATCAACAGATCTACCACCCTAGGAGCAAGCTATTGAAGTGGCAACTCTCCAAGAATCCGCCCTTGGTGGTTATTCAGCACCGAGCAGCCAGCCAACTGTTTCATATCTCCCATCATGGAGACCAGAATCCAGTTCCTCTGGATGGACTCCAGTGCAGCTTGGTGTAGTAACCAGTGGTAGTACTGAAGATGTTTTTTGGAAGCCTGGGGCTCCTAATTCTCAAGCGAACCATACTAATATTAAAACACTCGGATTGGTTGCTCCGATTGCCTCAGCAATGGCGACTGATGGGTTTCATTTTTCCGACGCGTACGAAGACTTCGACTCTCTAGTATTCGAGCAACGTTGCGAACTTATGGCTGCTCAAACCCAAGAATCCGATCTCGAATTCGCCTTCGACCTCCAACTCCAGGAGGCTCTCGCTGTTTCTCTGACTTCTCAACCTTCATACTCCGCCGCGAAGGATGAAATTGCGCAGGGAATGCGAAATCACAAGCAGGGTTTTGAGGAGAAGCAGTTTTCGGCTGAGGAGATTTCTTCAATGGTTCTGATTAAGAAGAGGGAAATCGCGGAGGCCTACCTCGGAACTACTATTAAAAATGCTGTTGTTACTGTTCCTGCGTATTTTAATAATTCTCATAGACAAGCCACGAAGGACGCAGTAATCGTTGCTGGTCTGTATGTACATACGTATCATCAATGAACCAACTGCCGCTGCCATTGCGTATGGACTTAATAAGAAGACTGGAGGTATTGGAGAGAAAAATGTTCTGATTTTTGACCCTGGTGGCGGTACCTTTGACGTTTCCCTTCTTACCATTGATGAGGGTATTTTTGAGGTGAAAGTTGCCGCAGGAGATACTCACTTAGAAGGTGAAGATTTTGACAATAGGATGGTGAACCATTTTGCCCATGCATTCAAGAGGAAGAGGAAGAACAAGAAGGATATTAGTGGGAATCCCAGATCCTTGAGGCAGTTGAGAATTGTTTGTGAGGGAGCTAAGAGAACTCTCTCTTCAACAGCTCAGACAACGATAGAGATTGATTCTTGGTACGAAGGTATTTACACTACCACAACCCGAGCGAGATTTGAGGAGTTAAACAGGGATATCTTTCGGAAATATAGGGAGCCTGTTGAGAATTCTTCCAATAACAGTCTACAGAAACTTACTTCGGTTAATCCGCCTCAGCAGAGGAACACCCATTTACCCCCTGTTCGGATTTCAGTCAATTCAATCCATAAACGAGCTCGTTTGGAGAAACCTAGCTCGGTTGCTCGTTTTAGAATCGGGGAAGACGAACTTCAGTCGCGCAAAGGGCATCTTGAATATCTGTCTAGCAACGGAGTTGATTTACCCAGTCTGATGAAAGCGCTAGATCTTTCTGGTAATTATGAGAGAGCTATTTTGTTGTTTGAATGGGCTACGTCGAAATCTAACTCCAAAAGCCCGAAAATTGACAATCAGGCTGTTGAACTGATGGTTAGGATACTAGGAAGAGAATACTCGCTGGACGTCGGAGCCTATACTACAATGCTTCATGCTTATTCTTCAAATGGAAAGTTTAATAGAGCAATTAGCTTATTCGAAAAAATGAAAGACATTGGCCTGTCCCCAAGTTTAGTCACTTACAATAGCTTGATGGATATGTATGCAAGAAGGAGAGTGTGCTGGAAAGCTGAAGTTATCCTTAACAGATCTGGAAAGCTAACCTCTGCAACATTACATGCTGCTACTGCCACTCATGAGATTACAACTAGTAATATTAGTGCTTCTGCGGGCGTTGCCTTAATACCTGGTTATGAAGCTGTCAAACGAGCACAGGAACTTGCTGCCAGGATTGGATTCCGACAAGATCCACAGTTTGCTCCTTTCATTAACTTGTTTCCTGGACAGATGACAACAGTAGTTGTTGTTCCTATGAAGCCTTCTAAAGCTCCTGTTCGTCGGCAAGCAAAGTTTGTTTTTGAGAGAAGGATAATAGGTCCTGCAGAAGGAGCTGAAGATGGTGATGGCGAAGCGGAAGTGGAAGCAGAGGTTAGTGAAAACAAGTTCGGAGATGAGGCGGCAGCTGAAACAGATGACGAAGCGAATGCACTAGAAAATGATGAAGGAAAAACTGGCAGGAGTTACTGCAGCGGAAGGGACAGAGGAGATGAAGTGTGTCCACGATATCTTCTTAGTGGCAGAGTGTTGAAGAGGCCGAGTGACGACGAGCATGTTTCTGTTGATCTCCACGTTGTTATCCTTGAGGACAAGGATATTTTTAAGGGGGAGGACTGTCATGGAAGGGGCCTCCATGACAGACTACAAGCTGGGCCGCCAAGGTGAATGCAGCAACACCCGGAAACCTCGAGCCCAACCCGGTTACGGTTCGCTGACGTGTTTAATCTGTTAGAAGAGGAAGGTAGCAGATAAAGCCAGAGCGCGGGGAGTGAGAGGGGTGTGAATTGGATTGTCTGTTATTCTCTTTAGATTTTATCTTCATTTTCCTTTCTGTACTTTCCCTTTTAGCATTTCCATTCTGTAAACGTTTTTCGTGAGATTATATCCAAGCATTTCCTATCAATCTTAGCGTTCTCACGACGTTAAACTCTTCACTTATGGTATCAATACACTATAGAGCTTTAGAATTCTTTATGGCTTGATAGAATTTGGTATATTCACCTTCCACCGTTCTAACGTCAATATTATGATTTTGGAGAAAGACAATGTAAGAATTTAGATTCACATTTTTCCTTTTTCTATGGATCTCCTTAATGACTTCAATTATTCAGGATATTATATTTACTCTTTAGGAACAACTTCTTGAATGTTGTCTTTCTTCTTGATTTGCTACTTGGACAATGTATATCTGATCATCGCCAGTAGATTTCTTCAAAGAATTTGAAATTTCTTGTATAAAACTAATCTTGATAGTAGGATAATAAAAGCAATACCGTTTTGATTCTTTTCAAAGTACCCAATAAAATAGTAGTTCAATCCTTTATAGTCGAGATTCTTTCCTTCTAACTTGTAAGGCTTTTCCTCAAGTGAAATTTCTCGGAATGAAATTCCTCGTAGTAAGCTTTCAACCCTATAGGGTTTTAGCTACTACCTTAATTAATAATAAGGATGCTCATTTATAACTGTATATTATAAAGTTATTATAATATAGTTTTGCATGGATTTGGAAAGCTTGTTGCTCAAGGAAGTTCATTTTAGAAAAGTAACCAAATTTTTGAAGTTGCTTAATCCCTAGGGGTGAGCACGATCCGTTTCGGTCTGATTTTTGGAGAGATTAGTATCGGACCACTAAATTTTGATTTTAAAAATTTCGGTTCCCAGTCGAGTAGGTTTAATTTCAAAATGGATGTGTAGTTCTTTGTGGCCAGAGAGCATCGATGTCAATGCTACAACAAAACTTGTTTTCACCAAATGACAGCCAAGGAGGATTTGCTTATTGTTTTTGTTTTCTTCATCTCTTGTCTATGTTCAATTCTTTTGATTTGTTTATCAATTAACTTTCTTTAAACTGAGAGGATAAAGTACCAAATTTTGTAATTGAACCGTTCATGATAGTTACTTAATTGCTACAGCATACCAGTAGAACATAAATAGAAAATTATCTTTTATATTTGCTCTTTATAGATTTTTTTTTGTTTTTGTTTTTTTTTTTATAAATTGTTCTATTTAGATTCGTCATTCGATCATAATCACTTTATTACCTGTTACGATAGTATCAACATTGAACTTGAACCTGTGATGTTTTAAATGTTGGAAATTATTGGTCCGTTAAGTGAATTAGTTACGAAAGATCTTTATCTTCATTTGAAGTCATTCATGGAAATACGTGACTCCTTCGCTGGACGTAGAATTCCCAAAGATGCATTAAGATTGAAAATTTCATTTCTTTTTAAGAATCTGCCACATGGTACTCAACTGTGTAGGTGAGCATTCTTTTGAAAACTTACCTTCAAATCATGACATATTAAGCTTTATAATCAGAATTCAAAACTTCAATAGGAAATCAACGCCTACACCAACATTTACAATATGGGGTGGAGACGACGTCTAAATTTTCAGTTTAATTTAAGGAAATAGTTTTAAATTAAATTTTCAATGTCCTATTATTGTGGGATTGTTTCCCTTAATTATCTCATAAATCCAGAATTTTAATCATAGGTTACACATCCAGAGGAACAGGCTCGGATTTCAGCCAAGATCGGAGAATCAACAGAGTAGCTCATGAATTTTGGAAGGTTAGACCAAAAATAGCCTTGGTTCTTCGAGAAATTTCTAATTTTTGAACTTTTGATGTGGGAGAATAGAGAAAAATTAGGTCAAGGTCCAAAAATTTAATTTAATTCTTGGGTATCTAATTAAAAATAAAATTGTAAATTTTTGTACTAAAATTTTATACCTTAATTTTCTAATTTTTCATAAAATAATATCTTATATTTAATTGGGTAATTAACTCTCAAATTGGGTCAAAGAATAGTTCAAATCTCACTCCAAAAGAGGCTGGACCTCCGCCCAAAAGAAACTAGACCGCGACCCAAAAATTCTAGATCACACAAATAGAACCGCGGCCCAAAATTAGCTCGCTGTCTCGCAAACATAACAGCGAGACAGCGCCTCGCTGCATAGGCGCTGTCTCGCAGACGAAACAGAGTGTCTCGCTCTCTCAATTTCGTCTGCAGGGTCTGAAAACAAGCCTTGAATCCTCAACGAAAAATCCAGCATTTGTCAAACAAATCCAACGCAAAACAAAGAGGTTAAAAGTCGGATTTTTACCTACGGCCGACACTTCCTCCGCCCACCGAGAACGCGATTACAGCGCCGAGGTTCGTCAATTTCTTCCCTTCTCGAAGAGAGAATTTATCTTACTGAAAGAAATCGACGAACCTCGACGCTGTAATTTCGAGAAAGGAAGAATTTACTTTGGTTCTTCGTGACGTGGTTCGCGATCTCTTCACAGATTCGTCGGACTTCATCCATAAGTCTGGCTATTCTAAAGCTCTAGCTGTTAGCATATGTAACTAAAGTGTAGTTTAGTTTAGTTGTTAGTTCAAAATTGTTTGTCTTTTCCAATGCTCATAATGAGATTTACAGTGTATACGTGCATCCTGACTTTACAGAGAAGAATATAAGAAAAGAAATGAAAATCAACAGGGATTGAACTCTGTTGGTCCTCAAACACAGCTCTGTCTTCGTCGTCTTCTTCTTCGTCACCTGAAGCTACCCTTAACTAAAGTTTAACTTGGTATCCGAGCCATAAATGACTTCCCCCAGCTTAACTGTTCCCTCTCCCTCTGTCCCTCCAGCTCCTCTTCGAAGAAATTCCAGAAAGAAGAGTCTGGAAATGGAAAACAGAGGAGGAAGAAGGAGAGAAGTCGGCTGAATGATAAACTGTTCTGTATATTTTACAAAAAATAGAGTGTATATATACAAAAGAGAAGATATCAAGGATGAATGAAAAGTTGGCGGAAGACCAGGAAACCAGGTTGGAGCCGAAGAAGACAAAAACCACTAGTGCTCTAGCAAGTCAAAGCACGAGAGGCTGATGGAACGAAGGAAATGCCTAGAGACTAGAGAAGAGGTACTTTTAAGGTATCGCAGAATTCGCTTGACCGCTTGTTAGTGAGCGTCCGAAGGAGAGTGCATAAACTGGGAGACCTTATTGACGGCAAAGATAATATCAGGTTGCGTAAAACAGCAGTACTGAAGACCACCAACGAGACTTCGGTATAGAAATGCATCACGTAGAGGGGTGCCGGAGTGTGTGGATAACACAAGTCCAGCCACTATGGGAGTAGGAACTGATTTGCTCTATGAAGTAGAGCAGAGATATATTATGACTGAGACAGAGTCGTACCAGTAGGCGTCTGAATGACTGAAATATCGAGAAAATGAGACAGCGGTCCAAGATCTCGAACTTTGAACTGAGAATGCAGGTATGTCAATAGCTGGTCTAAGAGGGCAGCAGAGTCACCTGTCAGAATAATGTCGTCCACGTACACGAGCATAATAAGTATGGATGATGATGTACGAAAGACAAAAAATGATGAGTCTGACTTCGATGCAGAGAAGCCTCAATTAATTAAGGCAGTGTATAACTTGGTATACCAAACTCGCGAAAATTGCTTGAGACCGTAGAGGTGTTCCTATTTAATTTCCGCTCGAGAATAGGTAAGAGTTGCAATACGTCAATAGGTCTCTGATGTTCAACCCTGATTTGTTGATTAAATCAAAACGAGCTAGATAGTATAATACAGTTTGATTTATGTCAATCCATCAACACTGATTTTTCAATTCACGATATATGTAATACTACTGGCCCTGGAATGAATATCAAATATCAAGTCATTACCTTCAACTAAAACTTCTTGTTTCAAATCTGAATTACTAGGCACTACCATCCTTAAATAAGTGAAGTCTATAAGCACTGAGCCTCTAGTTATTGTGCTCAAATTTCTCTTTAAATTCATCAACGAGTTTCTATATTTCCTTAACAAGCCCCAGAAGAGCAAGAGTTGCTATTGAAGGATGCACACAAACTATTAGACCTCCATCAAGACATGACGTATCATAGTCATTAATATTAAAAAATCTTTTCCAACCTTTAACACTAAATAAAAAAATAAAACTACGAGGATGTTTACTTAAATATACGCTACAATGTTGGTTTTACCTAGATGGTAATCAAAAGGAAAAGAAAAATCATAATCCTCCGTGTAACTCAACGATCTCTAGGGCGAGACATTTAAATCGCGTTGGTACAATGAAATATTTCAAAATTTTATGCTATAACAGTCTCAAATTTCCAGCCATACAAATAACGTCGTCATAATCTTAGCATGGAAATAATCACCACCAACACCAATCAAGGGTGGGGTACTTTCAGTCATGAAATTCCAACTTTCAGAACACATATGCAATAAGTGTTCTTACTGCATTGACACACATCTAAGTCTAACACTTGCACCTATATGAATGATATATATTAAACACCAATTGCACCTATATGAATGACATATGGTAAATCGCCAACAAGCACTAGCAGAAATAGTGCAATTCTTAATTTGTGTTTCAGCTCTTCAAAAGCTAACTGACACTTCTAATTTCGAACAAACTTAACATCCTTTCTTTTTAATTGCTTCGACAGTATAGCTATAAAAAAAAAAAAAAAAAAAAAAAACTTAAAAGTGAAAAATTGTGAGTAATATCCAGCTAATCCGAAGAAACTTCTAACCTCAGTAACGTTTCTTGATAGTTTCTCATCCTACACAACTGCAATCCTAACTGGATCCAATGAGATATCGCCTCTAGAATAAATATGTCTTGAAGATTTGCACTTGTCATCCAAAAGCTGCTTCACATGCTCATCATGAGTTTTAAAATAAACAAGTGTATTATCAAGAAAGACCACTATGAGCTAATTCAAACATGACCAAAAAACATTGTTCATCATCTCCAATAAAACAAATGGGGCATTGCTCAATCAAAGAGAGAGAACCGTAAAATCAAATTGCTCATAACACATCTAAAAGGTTATCTTGGGATAATTCTACTCAAAGATCTTTTAACCAACGATATCCAACCTTATATCAATCGTGGAGAAAAAAGTACCTCGATCCTTCCAATTTATCAAATCGTTCATCAATCCTCAATATCGAATTCTTTTCTTTGATTGTTACTTCATCTACCATTTGGTAATCAAATGAATAACAAAAGCAAACCATAATGCTTCTTAACAAGTAACAATAATATTAGTGTTCCCCACAGTGAAATACTATTACGAATAATGCAACTACTGTTAGAATTTGGTGTGACCCGAATTCTAGTTGGGCCGGGTCGGGCTCGTATATCAATATTAGGGTTTTACGTTTTCTCTATATATTGATGTTTGAGTCGCAAAACTCATTGTACCTTTGATTTTTAGTGATTTCTCCTCTCCCCGTGGTTTTTTCCTGTTTAGGGTTTCCACGTAAATCTTTGGTGTCCACTATTTTCTCGTTTTCTTATTTCCGTTTCGATTCTGTTTTTCAACAATTGGTATCAAAGCGTGTTGAAAGTTTTTCGGAAATCAAGTTTTTGATTTTTCGAAGTTATCGAACATTTTTCAGATTTGTAATTTCGATAGTTGAAATTCAAATTTGGAGGAAAAGAAAACAAATTGGAATTTGTTGGAAAAAGAAAATAGGAAATAAATTTATTTTATTTTCTATTCTGTGTGAAGAAACAGAACACTTTGGTTCTGTTCTTCTTCTTCGAGTTTGACAGAGGAGAAGAGGAGAGCGCCACCCGAGCCGCCGCCCACGAACTCCGCCGTCGCGCGCACAGAACGCCGCGCTGCCGTCGTCTGTCATCAACCGAGCAGAGTCCGCCGAGAACTCCGTTCTGCTCGCCGCGAACGCTGTGTCTCCGTCGCCGAGCCCTAGTTGCCGCCGTCTGTTCAGAAACTCACCGTCGATTTTGTTCTTCTTCGACAGAGGAGAACTCGTTCTGCAAGCCGCACAACGCCGATCACAGGCTGTTCTGTTTTTTGGGTATTATTGTTGGTATTTTTCACTGGTTTTTTCAGAATTCTGCGTATTTGATTATTGGGCGCTGGAAATCTGATTATTTTTGGGATTATATTCTGAAATTTTTGTCCGTGAAATATTGGGTTTCTTAAACTGGAGAGTTGAGATATTATTTGCTGTTATTTTCAGAGTAATTTTCGGGTGGAGATATTATTAGGAATTTTGATATTGAAATTCTGTGGCTGGCTGAATTATTGATCGGAAATTTATCTATTTGTTGGGCGATTTTTCTGTTGGTTCAGAATATTTTAAAAGATTTATTCTGAATTTTTTTTTTTTGAGAGATGGCATCGTTAAAATACGACATTCTGCTGCTGGATCAAAATACCAGATTTTCATTGTGGCAGGTTAAGATGCGGGCAATTTTGGCACAAATAGATTTAGACGATGCATTGTTAGGCATTGCAATGATGCCGTCATCATGGACTGCTGAGGAGAAACAACGTAAGGATCGAAAAGCCTTATCTCATATTCATTTGCATCTGTCAAATCAGATTCTTCAAGATTGTTTGAAGGAAAAAACCGCTGCGGCACTTTGGTTAAGGTTGGAGCAGTTGTGTATGACTAAATCCCTGACTAACAAACTACATCTGAAACAGCGTCTATATTCTCATCGTATGGCAGACGGTACGTCTCTAGATGATCACTTAACTGTTTTTAAGGAAATTGTCTCTGATTTGGAATCCATGGAAGTTAAGTACGACGAAGATGATTTAAGTTTGATTTTGCTATGTTCGCTGCCTACTTCGTATGCTACTTTTAAAGATACTATTTTATACAGTCGTGATTCTTTAACTCTGGATGAGGTTTATGATGCTTTATTCTCTAAGGAGAAAATGTATAAGCTTGTTGGTGGCTCAGAGGCCAAGGGTGATGGCCTTGTTGTGCGGGGAAGACCGCATGAGAGGAATACTAGTGGGGATAATCGAAGCAGGTCGAAATCCAAGAATAACAAGGATAAGACATGTAAGTACTGCAAGAAGAAAGGTCATATTATTGCTGATTGTTATAAACTGCAAAATAAGAACAAGAAAGCTGATGATAATCAGAAGGGAAAACAACCTGAGAAGACTGGCGAAGCTGATGTTGCTGAAAATCACATGGATGGTGAACTCCTCGTTGCGTATGACGTGGTTTCGAATCATAGTGAGGAGTGAGTTCTTGATTCTGGCTGCACGTTTCATATGTGTCCTAATCGGGACTGGTTTTCAACATATGAAGCGGTTTCTAGAGGTGCTGTGTTAATGGGAAATAACGCATCTTGTAGAATTGTTGGCATTGGTACGGTCAAGATTAAGATGTTCGATGGAGCCATTCGGACACTTGGCAATGTGAGGCACGTCCCTGATATGAAAAGAAATCTGATCTCTTTGAGTACTCTTGATTCTAAAGGGTACAAGTACACTGGTGAAGGTGGAGTTGTATAGGTCAGCAGAGGTTCTCTTGTCGTGATGAAAGGGCTTAGAAAAACTGTCAGTTTATATGTTATGCAGGGCTGTACAGTTACAGGTGATGTCGCTGTCGCTAGTTCATCTATGTTTGATTCTGATATTAACAAGGCTGCAAAGTTTGTGAATTCACCTTTTAAGAGAAATGTTGAGAAGACTCGGAAGAAGTCAGGTTCTCGAGTGAAGTTCAATTTGGGATCTGAGGGAACATCAGAGCCAGTGAGTCAGCCTATTACAGATGTTCAGTCATCAGTTTCAGTTTCACGTCAAAATGGTATCGTCAAAAGCAAAACCATATGAAAGGTTAATACTCTGGGACGATATGATGAAACTATGGGTTATGCATTGAATGTGTTCGAAGGTAACGATTCTTGTGTAGAGTCTTCAACATGTTCAGATGCAGTTCGTTGCGACAATCCTGATATTTCAGTGATACTATGAAGGAGGAGATACGATTTCTTCTCAAGTAAGTCTCTCAAGTTTAAGCGGGACTTAAACTTGAACGGTATCGGATACTGAGTTGGCCCATCTGGGGCCTTTGTGGTAGAGGAGGTGTTTTAATAGAGTTTTGCAGATTTATTTCCTTGTACCGGAATTTCGAAGGTGGAGATTATCAGAGTTCAGTGTTCTGGATTCGTTTTGAGTTGGGCCGAGTAGCCCGTTGGATTTTTTATATGGAATTCGTGTCAAGGTGGAGATTGTTAAAATTTGGTGTGACCCGAATTCTAGTTGGGCCGGGTCGGGCCCGTATATCAATATTAGAGTTTTATGTTTTCTCTATATATTGATGCTTGAGTCGCAAAACTCATTGTACTTTTGATTTTTAGTGATTTCTCTTCTCCATGTGATTTTTTCCCGTTTAGGGTTTCCACGTAAATCTTTAGTGTCCACTATTTTCTCGTTTTCTTATTTCCGTTTCGATTCTGTTTTTCAACAATTGTCAGGATTAGCTGCCCTAATCCATCTGTAACGAACGATCTGGAATACGAAAAAGAAAAAGAGAAAATAATAAACACCAAGATTTACGTACGGGAAAAAAACCATGGGCAGAGGAACAAATCTACTATGAAGATCAAAATACAACCGCAGGTTTTGTGACTCTAGTTTACATCAATTTATAGAAAAAATAAAACCCTAATGAGATTCCCAAAATGGGCCTAATCGGTCTGGCCCATATAGAATTCGGGTCACACCAAATTCTAACAAATCTCCACCTTGACACGAATTCCATATAAGAGATCCAACGGGCTACTCGGCCCAACTCAAAACGAATCCAGAACACTGAACTCTGAAAATCTCCACCTTCGAAATTCCAGTGCAAGGAAACAAATCTTCAAAAATATTAAAAATATCACCCTCTGCCACAAAAGCCCCAGATGGGCCACCTTGACACGAATTCCATATAAGAGATCCAACGGGCTAGTCGGCTCAAACCCAAAGCGAATCCAGAACACTGAACTCTGACGATCTCCACCTTCGAAATTCCGGTGCAAGGAAATAAATTTTCAAAATATTAAAAATATCATCATCTGCTACAAAGGACCTAGATGAGCCATCTTAGCAACTAATGCTAATCAGATTTAAATACCGAATTTTACGTGAGAGATCCAACGGCTACTCAGCCCAACTCAAAACTAATCAAGAACACTGAATTCTAACAATTTCCACCTTCAAAGAAATTTCGGTACAAGGAAACAAATATGCAAATCTTCCTCCAAATCTTCCTCAAATCTCAACCTCCCAACAAAATCGATATTTTTGCACCCCAAAAATATCACAAAAACTTGTTCCTGTTTTGTCCCTGAAGAAACAAGGAAGACGAACGAAATGGTGAGGTTGAACGGAGTGAGGCGACTCTCCTCTCTTCACTGATCGGCAACAAGGACAGTGACTAACCATTTCAAAAAATCAGAATAAATTCTACAAAATATTATGAACCAACAAAATCGCCCAAAAATCGATAATTTTCCGATTAATTATTCAGCTCACTACTCAATCCAAGTCTGCCCAAATATTTTCCCCAAAAATATCTCAGTACCAATAACCAATTCTCCCAAATAATCTCCAAATATCAAAATTTACCAAATATTCTGGAGCACAAATTTGCTCAACAAACCAGAACAAAATTGAATGCTTGAATTTGTTCATTGTTCGGACGTCGGAGAACCTGAGATCAGAGCTTCGCTGGCAGTGGATAAACGGAACAGATCGACAGAAAATTTTCGCACAAACCTGTGCAAAATCGGCGGCGAGGGGGTGTCGAATGAGTAGCGTGGCGCGGGGCTCTGCGTGCGAAGGTTCTGCGTGAAACCAACAGCTCGCGGCGGCGAGCTTCTCTGTCGACGAAGATCGGCGGCTTCTCTCTTCTCGCGGCGGTCGACGGCGTCTTCTCTGTTCGTCGCTGGTGAAGAAGAACCAGAGTTTTCCTTCTCTGTTCTTCGCAGACGGCGGCGACACGGTGGGCTTCTCCTCTGTTTCTTCGCTGTTTTGTTCTGGGGAAGAAGAAGCTACAGTGCTCTCTCACTGTTCTTCACTGTCGAGGGCAGACAATCCACAGAAAAGAAAAAAAAAACTTTTCTTTTCCTCTTTTGTTTTTTTTTATTTATTTCTCTTTTCTGTTCTTCACGGCAAACAGGATAAACAATAGAAAAGAAATAAATTTCTTTTCTATTTTCCTTTTTAAAAAAAAATTACAAACCAAACCACCTGATATCGATCGATACCCTTAAAAAAATCAAACTCTGATTTTCGAAAACACTTCAACCTGAAGCTCTGATACCACTTGTTAGGATTAGCCGCCCTAATCCATCTGTAACGAACGATCTGGAATACGAAAAAGAAAAAGAAAAAATAATAAATACCAAGATTTACGTGGAAAAACCCTTACGGGAAAAAAACCACGGGTAGAGGAACAAATCTACTATGAAGATCGAAATACAACCGCAGGTTTTGTGACTCTAGTTTACATCAATTTATAGGAAAAACAAAACCCTAATGAGATTCCCAAAATGGGCCTAATCGGTCTGGCCCATATAGAATTCGGGTCACACCAAATTCTAACAACTACAAAGTAAATCATACAGTTGCATTCTCAGCTTTCTCAACTCAGTGGAAGCCACTATGTAAAGAGTGATAGGTACTAGGGTAGTTACTAGGACCAAAGAATGCAAAACACTTACACACGGTCGAGTGACAACCCTGGTAGATTCTCAAGAAACATTTCAAGATAAACAAACTTGACTAAAAATGCCCAACTGTATCATTGTCACCATCGATATATTTCTTTAATTAGCATCACAATTACTGCAGTACATAACTATTAGCCCACAATCTTAGTGAAAAGTCACACTCATATAACAATCAATTCAAACTTGTTCTTTCTCAACCAATCATAGCTAAGATTACGCCAACCTAATCCATCAATAAAAAGATATATTGGCATCTTAATCCATCTATAATCACACTCGGGTAACGACTAACCAAGAATGGTGTTTTCAATAACAAAGAGTTTGAAACTTTTCTACCACTAACTTCATAAAAACATAGACAATTGATAAAAAAATGCCTTGTCCTAATATCTGACAGAGAAAAAGAAAAGAAACTTTTGTATCTTCTATTTCCCATTCAATGAATTGTCTGATAGCCTTTATAAGGTAGATACAATTGCATAAAATGACAAAAGTAAAATAGAGGCATAGAAAGTGTAAGGTGAGAGGAAAACGGATTCTGTTAACTAAAATAATGAACCAGGCATGACATATGGTTCAATTTGGTTCAACATCCCCCCTCAAACGCACGGGTCTTGGGAGAACCGTGAGTTTGATGCACAATTCTTGAAAGTGGGCTGCCGACAAATGTTTTGTCATGCAATCGGCAAGTTGATCAGTAGAAGGAGCAAATGCCAAACTTAAGGATCCATTTCTAACCAAGTCCCGGACAAAATGTTGATCAAGTTCAATATGTTTAGACCGTGCATGAAGAACAGGGTTAGATGCAAGACTAAGGGTGCTAATATTATCGCAATATATAGTGGGCGGCGACTGTGGATTTAATTTCAGCTCCATAAGTAAAGACTGAATCCAAATGACCTCAGCTGCACCATTAGCCAGAGCACGATACTCAGATTCTGTACTGGATCTTGAAACTGCTCGTTGCTTAGATGAGGACCAAGAGATTAAATTATGACCGAGGAAGATGCAGTAACTGCTAGTGCTACGACGATCATCAGGGCATGAGGCCCAATCAGCATCTGTGTAACAGAACAGAGAATGATCTGAGGAATGCTGAAGCTGAATACCTAAGTGAGCAGTGCCTTTTAAATACCTAAGTACACGTTTGACAGCCTGCATGTGTACATTAGTTGGTGCATGCATGAATTGACAAAGCTTGTTCACGGCAAAGGAAATATCAGGTCTTGTGATTGTGCAGTATTGGAGAGCACCGAGGTTGCGACGATACTCCGTGAAGTCTGATAATAATAACTCACCCGTATGAATAGAAAGGGGCTGAAGGGCAAGTGGAGTAAGATGAGGCTTTGAGTCTAGCATCCCTGTTTTGACAAGTAAGTCTCTGATGTATTTTGTTTGGCTTAAATGAAGACCGTCAGAATGATGGTGGACTTCAACTCCAAGAAAAAAATGGAGTAATCCAAGGTCTTTGATAGCAAATAGTTGAGAGAGATGAGTAACCAATTTATAAATTAGAGTAGGAGAAGAACCTGTCACGATGATGTCGTCCACATAAATCAAAACAACCAGAATATCATCGGCATTGTTATATATGAACATAGAGGTATCCGCTCTTGAATCAGAGAAACCCCATTGAAGGAGAGCAGTGCTCAACTTGAGAAACCAGGCCCTGGGTGATTTTTTTAATCCATACAGAGAACGATGAAGTTTGCAGACATAATTCGGATGATCCGGATCAATAAAGCCTTGTGGCTGAGTCATGTATACGTCTTCGAGAAGATCACCATGAAGGAAGGTGTTTTGAACATCTAACTGTTTGATAATCCAATTCCGAGAAGTGGCAATGCTGAGAATGAGGCAGATAGTCGCCGGTTTAATGACCAGACTGAAGGTCTCATGAAAGTCATGGCCCTGTGTTTGCTGGAATCCCTTGGCTACAAGACGAGCTTTGAACCTGTCTATGGATCCGTCAGACCGTAGCTTGATTCTGTACACCCACTTTGACCCAATAATCCGAACATTACTTGGTTTGGGTACGAGTGACCAAGTGCCTTGTAATTGAAGAGCATCGACTCGGACTGCATAGTAGTACGCCATTCACTCAAGGTGGAAGCCTCCTTGTAAGAAGAGGGTTCACACAGGGCATTGTGTGCAACGGAAAAGAAAGTCCTAGGTTTAAAAATTCCAGACTTCGACCGCGTGACCATAGGATGCTCATTTACAGTGGAAGAGGGCAGCAAGATTTCGACAGGTTTGTGGGAAGGAGACGCGACCAGAGAATTAGAGGAGGAAGGACAATCAGAGGAGGCGGAGGAAGGAACATGATGTTGAAGAGGGGAAGAAGATGGATAAGTATGAGGAGTAGGTGAGATAGGTAATGATGAAATAACAGGGACAACAGTAGATGAAGAAGAAGATGTGTTCAACGGCTGTGATGAGAATGGAAAGGAGAGTTCATTAAAGACCACATGTCAGGATATGAAAATCCGACCTGTATTATTTTGGAAGCACAAATATCCTTTGTGCTGACTGCTGTATCCCAAAAAAATGCATGGAGCAGAACGAAAAAGAAGTTTATGGGAATTGTAAGGCCGAAGAAACGGGTAACATTGACAACCAAAAATATGCAGATGAGCGTAGGAGGGAATTTTGTTATAGAGTAATTGAAACGGGGATTGATCACGAAGAATCTTTGTCGGAAGTCGATTAATTAGATATACAGCTGTCCCAAAAGCGAATGACCAAAACTTTAGAGGCATGGAAGAATGAGCTAGTAGAGTTAAACCCATCTCAACGATTTGACGATTCTTGCGTTCCGCTCGTCCATTCTGTTGAGGAGTATATGGACAAGATAGTTCATGAATAATGCCGTGAGAGGTTAAAAATTTTGATAACGACCGAAATTCGCCCCCCAATTAGATCGCACCCGTTTAATTGTAGTGTTGAATTGAGTGTGAATCATTTGGTTAAATTGGACAAATTTATCATACGTTTCATTTTTAGAAAGTAGAGGATAGAACCACGTGAATCGGGAATAATCGTTGATAAAAATAAGAAAATATCTCGCACCGGTTATAGAGATAACAGGGGAAGGACCCCACAAATCCGTGTGAACCAAATCAAATAAAGAAGTAGCATGAGAAACAGAAGTTGAAAAAGGTAAACGACGAGATTTTGCCAATTGACAAGAAGAACAGAAATCCAAACATTTTGAACCAACAGAAATACTAGAGGTAGATAAAACAGAATTCACTATAGGAGAAGCAGGATGTCCCAGTCTGAAATGCCAAAGATCATAACTAGAGCTGGACACAAAATGAAGTTGTGCGGATGAAGGAAGACTTGGACGTGACCGGCAGACCCTGTAGAGGCCATTATCAAGAATGCCTCGGAGGATGATCCTGTGGGAAGCCTGGTCCTTGACAACAAAGAAAGAGGGAAAGAATTAAACAAACGCCTTGTTATCAGAACACAGTTTTGAGACACTTAGCAGATTTTTTTGAAGTGACGGAGAATGATAGACAGTATTTAGATAGACAGGGGAAGATTCAGTAAATATAGTAGAATGTCCAATATGAGAGATGGGAGAACACTTACCGTTTCCGACTGTAATCTGAGCATCCCCAGTGTAAGCAGTGGCCGAGTCCAACATATTTAGATCTGGTGTAAAATGGTGTGAGGCTCCTGAATCCATGTACCAGGAGGGATCCAAGGGAGTGCTAGGCAGGGCAGATTGATCGGTGGAGGGAATGGTCGCAGAGAAATTCCGAGGAGGCAGTGAGGCAGGTTGATACTGAAGATTGGTGCGATGATAACAGATATTTGCACTGTGCCCGGGCTTGAAGCAAATCTGACATCGAGGACGGAAGTTGGGCCGATCTGGGAAGATTTAGGATATGAAGGGCGATAGGGCGGGGTGGGAAGGATGCCAGAGGAAGGAAACGATGGCCTGGGACCACGAGGTCTGTTAGGAACATTGAAGGAATGAGGTCCAGGAGGCGAAGGAAATTTTGGGCGAGGTTTAAAACCTGATATGTTCGTCTGGTTGGCTTGAAGGGAGTTCACAGAGGCAGAGGAATGCTGGCATTCAAGGCGAGCATCATAGCTCAATAACATGCTATTTACCTATTCCAGAGACGGACGAGTAGTACGGGTAGAAATAGCAGTGACAAAAGGGTTGTATTCCACTCCAAGGCCGTTGAGGAAGTAGAGAAGCTGATCATTCGTACTAACAGGTTCTCCGGCAGCTGCTAGTGTGTTACAGAGGCTCCAAAATTTCTGAACATACAACATAGCACTTAACCCATCCTTGCAAAATGCCTGAAGATTTTCCCGAAGCTCGGAGATTCGAGCAATCGATGAAGCAGAGAAGAGATTGTTAAGAGCCTCCCAGATCTGAAACGCAGTGGAGTAACCCACTAGTTGCCCTAACATTTGTTCAGTGACGAAAGCATAGATCCAACTCATAAGCAGGCGATTGTACCGCTGCCAGGAGAGAAACTCGGGATTAATGTCCTCGTTCAGATCTTTCGGTGGGCAGGGACGAGAACCATTAAGGAAGTCCTCCAGATTACTAGCGATGACCACATTCAGCAACTGGGTCTTCCAGATAAGAAAATTTGTTTCATCGAGTTTAATTGTGAGAGGCTGAGTGACAGAGGGAATATGAGGGAGGGAGGACAGAGTTAGAGAGGAAGATTACGGAGCATCCATCGTACTTTGTGAGGAATCCATTGTTCAGGCAGAAAAACTAGGAGAAGAGAATGGAGCCTTTAATTGCTCTGATACCATGACAGAGAAAAAGAAAAGAAACTTTTGTATCTTCTATTTCACATTCAATGAATTGTCTGATAGCCTTTATAAGGCAGATACAATTGCATAAAACGACAAAAGTAAAATAGAGGCATAGAAAGTGTGAGGTGAGAGGAAAACGGATTCTGTTAACTAAAATAATGAACTAGACATGACATATGGTTCAATTTGGTTCAACAATATCTAACAATACATAACCAATAAAAAGAAAAGTCGTATTATCACTGACTTCTTGTCCAAATCAATTATAAGCATCAAAACATCTAACTACATGAAAAAACTTCTCTGTTAGTTCCTTTTACTTATTTTACTCTCATTAGGTTCCTTTTTGTTCATTCTTTCTTATGTTGACAAAAACAGTCGTCAATGATAGCCTCAATATGCTTAGTAATCAAATCTCAAAATAGAAGTGAAGGACATACTCATCAGTAGAAATCAAATTTTGGGTTACAAGCAATTTAAACTTACCATTGTATCCATTGTGACCAATCACTTTAATATAGTGTGTTAATTTTACAAACTTTGCATGGTATGCCAAAATTATGAAATCCTCTTAGACTAAATAATGATGCAATCGATCATGCTCTATTTATCTCTTACATTAAACTCGCTATCCCAGAACCTTGCCTCAAATGGTACCCAACCCATATTCCCAACCAAGTAATTGAGTTTTAACAACTTCCATCACACTTTCAATAAAAAAGTCATGACCGTATACGTTGTGCTAAAACAAGGTCCAATCGTGAAAGTTAGATAGTGTAACAATGTAAGTCATAAATATAAGAGTCAGTGTAAAAAAAAATAACATCGTGATAAGCAATAATCTTAACTAAATGAAATGAACTAAAATGAGAATAACATCTTACGAATTGTCAAATCTCAACAAATGAAATAACATACAATAAGTGACGAACTAATTCTTTTGTCAGTTGATCCAAGTCTCCCTGACTACGATTTGAAAGGGAATAGTAATTTGGAATAAGTTGATTAAACTCAATAGAAATTGTAAAGTTGTGCATAAATCCTCCACTTGTACTCATATATTCAAGTTTGCATACTAGAATCCAAACTTTAAAAAAAACCCTAAATCCAAATAAAATCAAGAAAGAAAGGTAATATTGAGACTTACACTTGATGATTCACTTTGATTTCTCCGTAAAACATAACTCTAAGACCTGATCCAAAGTTCTTCAAATAGAAATTCCAAATCTACATTGAATTTGAACGTAAAAATTTGACTTTTAATTACAGGAAAACAAAACTGACAAGGTGTTTGTCTCCCCTCTTCTCTTACACTATAAAAGCACGAAATCTGGATTTCTCAAGCCAAAAATTTATCCCCCAAAACTCCTCTTACAACAGCCCTCTCTCTTCTCTCTAAATGGGAAAATTAGGTCTAGAGAAGAAAAATATGCTTTTAGATCCATATCATCCCGCTAGTTATAAAAGCCTATCAACCATTATTTTTAGTTTGTAATTGAAAAATTATTTAAGGAAAAATTTTAAAATTTATAACTTGCCATTCAAAATTGACAGTTACCACAAATAGAATTTGAGAGAGAGAGAGTGAATGAGAGTGCGAGTGGTAAAAAAGAAGAGAAAGGCGAAACAGATTTGCAGAAAAATATTTTTCATATGCTGCTACAAGCATTAGCACACCTAGTGTTTATATACAACATACTCTACACGTGGCTCTATAATATAGGTTAAATAACATGTAGGAAAATGCTAGAAAATTCTATCGCCTATCATCCCCGGTCAAGCTTATGGTCGCCTGACCAAAAGCTTGGTTCGCAAAGATTGAAATTGTGATTAGTAGAAGGAATGAAAGACACTGCAAGACACTTTTGATTTACTTTATCCCTGTTAAAATAAATGCTTTAGAAACAGTTATGCTTTAGAAACAGTTTATAACGGTTGCAAGTGGTTTTCTTTTTATGGTTATTTTAATGTTTTTTTTTTCTGTGTGTTGTATTCTGTAATATGGGTATTGTTTAATACTATTCTGCTTTGTTTTTTCATCCTACAGAAAATTTCTCTTCTTCTTCTCCAATTTATTTCTTTTGTCTTTCGTAAACACCAACAATTGGTATCAGAGCATTCTTCTTAAGGGACCTGTGTTAATTTTTGATACTCATGGAAACCGAAGCAAGTTCAATCTCTATTGCTCCACCAGTGTTTGATGGAGAGAACTACCAAATTTGGGCAGTTCGAATGGAGACTTATTTGGAGGCTTTGGATCTTTGGGAAGCAGTGGAAGAAGACTATGAAGTTCCAGTTCTTCCAAACAATCCCACTGTGGTACAAATTAAAGCGCAGAAAGAAAAGAAGACGAAAAAATCAAAGGCAAAAGCATGTTTATTTGCTGCAGTTTCTTCTACAATTTTTACTCGTATTATGTCGCTAAAATCAGCAAAGGGATTTTTGATTATCTCAAAAAGGAATACGAGGGAGATGAAAGAATCAAAGGGATGAAAGTTCTGAATTTAATTCGGGACTTTGAGTTGCAAAAAATGAAAGAATCAGAATCAATCAAAGAGTATTCTGATCGATTGCTGAATATTGCAAATCGTATTAGATTATTCGGTTCTACTTTTACTGATTCAAGAATTGTTGAAAAAATTCTTGTAATAGTGCCAGAAAAATTTGAAGCATCAATTTCAGCCTTGGAAAATACCAAGGATTTGTCTCAGATTTCGCTTACAGAAATTCTTCATGCACTGCAAGCACTGGAGCAAAGAAGAGCCATGAGACAAGATGGTGCTGTTGAAGGAGCTTTATTTGTCAAGCATAAAAAATTTGTGAACAAAAACAAGAAGAAAGATGTTGAAGGAAGTGGAGCAACTTCAAAATCAGCAAATGAAAAAAAGAGAAATGAATTTCAAAAGAAATCGTTTCCACCTTGTCGACACTGTGGAAAGAAGGGTCATCCTCCATTCAGATGTTGGAGAAGACCTGATGCAAAATGCACTAAATGCAATCAATTGGGACATGAAGCTATTATTTGTAAAAATAAAAATCAGCAAAACGATGAAGATGCAAAAGTTGTTGATCAAAAAGATGAAGATCAATTGTTCGTTGCTACATGTTTTTCGAGCATCGAATCAAGTGATAGCTGGCTCATTGATAGTGGTTGCACCAATCACATGACACATGACAAGGATCTGTTTCGAGAATTAAAAAATTCAGACACATCAAAGGTTCGAATCGGAAATGACGAGTACATAAATGTAGAAGGAAAGGGAACCGTTGCAATTTCAACTTGTTCAGGTACAAAGTTCCTTGCTGATGTGATGTACGTTCCTAAAATTGATCAAAATTTGTTAAGTGTCGGACAACTGATTGAAAAAGGTTATCAAGTTGTGTTTCAAGACAAATTTTGCTTAATAAAGGATACTGATGGTAAAAATGTTTTCAAAGTACAAATAAAAGGAAAAAGCTTTGCTTTGGATCCACTAGAGGAGGAGCAAACTGCTCTTCAAATGAAGGAAAATGTTACAGATGTGTGGCATAGGAGACTTGGGCACTACCATCATCAAGGGTTGTTACAAATGAAATCCAAGAAGATGGTGAATGATCTTCCTGAACTCGATGATAAAATTTCAAATTGCAAAGCATGCCAGTTTGGAAAGCAAAGTAGGAAATCATTTCCTAAGGTCACATGGCGGGCAACAAGAAAATTGCAATTGATCCAAACTGACATCGCGGGCCCTCAAAGAACGCCTTCTCTAAAAGGTAGTCGCTATTATGTTGCATTTATTGATGACTTCACTCGCATGTGTTGGATTTTCTTTTTGAAATTCAAATCAGAGGTGGCTCAAGTTTTTTGGAAATTTAAAGCCAGAGTTGAAAATGAGAGTGGATTCAAAATTCAGACTCTTAGATCTGACAATGGCAAAGAGTACACTTCTGAAGAGTTTGATAAATTTTGTGAAGAGGAAGGCATTCAACATCAACTAACTGCTCCATACACTCCGCAACAAAATGGAGTAAGTGAGCGACGAAACAGATTCATAATGGAAATGACTCGCTGCATGTTGCACGAGAAGAATTTGCCGAAGCAATTTTGGACTGAAGCTGCAAATACTGCTGTGTATTTGCAAAATAGGCTTCTCACAAAAGCAGTGAAGTATCAAACTCCTTTTGAGGCATGGTATGGTTATAAGCCATCGCTAAATTTTCTTAAAATATTTGAATGTTTGTGTTTCACTCATGTTCCACAAATCAAGAGAGATAAACTTGATAAAAGAGCAGTGTCAGGCATCTTTATTGGTTACAGCTTGGTTGCAAAAGCTTACAAAATTTTTCAGCCACAAACTGGAAAAATTATTGTAAGTAGAGATGTGCATTTTATGGAAGATGAAGAGTGGAACTGGGATGAAGAAAAAAAGATAGATCCAACCATAAAAGAGCCGAACTTCAAGTTATCTGAATTGGGGATTGAAGAGCAAAACATTGGAGATTGGCAAGATGACGCGGTGGATCAGATTCCTATCAGAGGCACAAGATCACTATCTGATATTTATGACAGATGTAATATTGCCGTGTGTGAACCTGCTGATTATAAAGATGCAAAGATGAATCAAAATTGGATAGCTGCAATGGAGGAGGAGCTACTCATGATTGAAAGGAACAATATATGGGAGTTAGTGGATCGACCTCAAGACAGAAAAATTATTGGAGTCAAGTGTATCGAACCAAACTTAACTCTGATGGCTCTATTAACAAGCACAAGGCTAGACTTGTGGTAAAAGGCTATGCTCAGATTTTTGGAGTAGATTACTCAGACACCTTCGCACCGGTAGCCAAACTTGATACTATTAGATTGTTGCTTGCTGTAGCTGCACAAAAGAATTGGAAGGTATTTCAATTAGATGTCAAGTCAGCTTTCTTAAATGGTTTTTTGCAGGAAGAAATTTATGTTGAGCAACCGAAAGGCTATATAAAAGAAGAAGAAAAAAACAAGGTCTATCGTCTTAAAAAGGCACTATATGGTTTGAAGCAAGCTCCACGAGCTTGGTATAGCAGGATTGATGAACATTTGCCAAAGTTGGGATTTGCTAAAAGCTTGTCTGAATCAACATTGTACATTAAGAATGAAGGTGCCAACATTCTTATCATCTCTCTTTATGTGGATGACTTGCTTGTGACCGGAAACAACACCAATCTTGTTGAGAAGTTTAAACAAGAGATGATGGAAGCTTTCGAAATGACAGATCTTGGATTAATGTCTTTCTTTCTTGGAATGGAAATTAAACAGAAGGAACATGAAGTATTCATCTGTCAGAAAAAATATGCCAAAGAAATTTTGAAGAAATTCAAATTTGAAGAATGCAAGGAAATGAGTACTCCAATGAACCAAAAGGAAAAACTCTGCTCAGACGATGGAACAGAGAAGATTGATGAAACATATTTTAGAAGCATAATTGGTTGCTTAATGTATCTCACAGCAACTCGTCCTGATATTATGCATGCTGTAAGTATTCTGTCACGATTTATGCACTATGCAAGCGAAATACATCTTAAGGCAGCAAAGAGGGTGCTTAGATACGTGAAAGAAACATGTGATTTTGGCATTAAATTCACAAGGAGCAAGGAGTTCAAGCTGACTGGTTTTTCCGATAGTGATTGGGGAGGTTCGATTGATGATATGAAGAGCACCTCAGGTTATTGTTTTACATTTGGGTCTGGTATTTTCTCATGGAGCTCAAAGAAACAAGAAACTGTCGCTCAATCCACTGCTGAAGCAGAATTTATTGCTGCAGCAGCTGCTGTTAATCAAACATTGTGGTTGAAGAAAATTTTAAAAGATCTCAATATGGAGCAAAAAGAAAGTACTGAGATTTTTGTTGATAATCAAGCTGCTATTGCAATCTCTAACAATCCAGTGTTTCATGGAAAAACTAAGCATTTCAACATCAAGTTATTTTTCTTACGTGAAGTACAAAAAGATGGAGCTATTGTTCTTGTCTACTGTAAAACTGAAGATCAAGTTGCAGATATTTTTACAAAGCCACTGCCTGTGAACAAGTTCGAGTTGCTGAGAGAAAAACTCAACGTTTGCAGATTCTAAAGCAAGGAGGAGTGTTAAAATAAATGCTTTAGAAACAGTTATGCTTTAGAAACAGTTTATAACGGTTGCAAGTGGTTTTCTTTTTATGGTTATTTTAATGTTTTTTTTTTCTGTGTGTTGTATTCTGTAATATGAGTATTGTTTAATACTATTCTGCTTTGTTTTTTCATCCTACAGAAAATTTCTCTTCTTCTTCTCCAATTTATTTCTTTTGTCTTTCGTAAACATCAACAATCCCAAACAAAATGAAAGTCGATTTTGATGTGCTTCGACTTGGCATGCAAAACATGATTGTTGGAGATGTAAGTCGCACTTACATTATCCCTGAATATAGTAAGAATTTGTGGTCACAAAATTTCAAGTTCACGGAATAGTAAAACAATCTAGGTGAGTTAAGCTGTTCCATTAGCAATAGTCCGATATTCTGATTTGGCGCTAGAGCGTGACACTGACTTCACTGACTTTTGCTTCGAAGAAGACCATGAAATCAGATTTTTACCAAGGAAAATACAATAAGCACGAGTGCTGAGAAGCCATCGGAACGAAGGTGCTAGAGGAGGACGCCGTAGAAGGCTCTGATGCCAAAACAGAATTTAAGAGAGAGAGAGAGAGAGAGAGTGTGTGTGAGAGCGCTAAAAGGAGAGAGAAAGGTCAAACAAATTTTGCAGAAGAATATTTTTCATATGATGCTACAAGCATTAGCACACCTAGTGTTTATATACAACAGCTTTTACATGGGGCTCTATAATACGGGTTAAATAACAATGTAGTAAAATGCTGGAGAATTCTATCGCCTATCAACCACACAGGCTTAATGTATAAGAGAAAGACATGGAATGAACCTAATGTGTAGAAACATACTTAAGGTGTAATTTGCTTATTAGTTGATGGACACAAGGATAATTACACTATTAAAGTGATTAAAGAGTTATGGTCCCTGCTCATTAGTATTTCTTGATTCTTCTTGAACCTTCCATCAACTTGAGAGAATTTTGGTGAAGGGAATGGCTTTGGAACGTAAAGATTCACGAAATCCGTATGCTGCTGAATGAATAATTTATCATGAATCCATCCGGTGTTCTTTTCATCTTGATAGTTTGACATGAAGAATAAAGATCTTGGGAATTAGGACTCAAAGTTTCAATAATTGTAAAGCACGATTCGATGACTAATTTCTTCTCCCCTTAGATCTTAAGTGATGAGTTATAACATATTAAAACTACAGTGCGAATTGTTTAGGTGTACTAAAAATTGTATTATATTACACCAAACACGCACACAGATACAAGGAGCACAACGAGTGTCGACCCTAAAAACTATAAGTTTCTTAATCATTTAGGCGCATGAAAGAAGTAGATAGATTCACCGTCATCTTTTACACATTATCTACAAACAAAATATCACACATCATTTGAACTGTGAAATTTCTAGTGAGAGAGAATGTTCAAGAGAGAAGATCTGGTCCTGATTAATCCTCTAAACACACTCTCCAGCCTCTTCTCAATATCTTGGCATCTCATTTCCAAATCCTCCAATTTCCTTTTCGCAATTTCCATCTTCTCTAACTCCACCTCTTCTCCTAGATCGCGCAGAATAGCATCAACACTCTCTAACTCATTCACAACTTCCTCGTTTTCTTCCCATCCTACTGGTATTACACCCTTCTGCATCCATTTACACACCAGCTTTGACCACACAGTCTGCCTTCTGAAAAATAAGAAGAAGAAGAAGCATTGGAATATGGAAACGCTTATCAACCAAACTTTTTGAAGCAAAAACATCGCAGAAGAGAGGTGGGGTTGCTGTAGATGACCTAATTTTTCATCCATTTGCTTGGTTTTTGTGATAAATCTTTTAGCCTCCTTCTTCATCTTCTTTCTGAAACAAAGGAAAGTGGCCACGCTGCTATTAATGGCTGCTGAGTCTCCCTCTCTCCTACGAAATGAGGAACAAAGAGCTCTGCAATTTTCCTTCGTCTGAACAATCAAATCTCTTCCGTTACTGCAGATATCCAAAAGCTGCAGAGATTCGTCGAGTAACTCATTGAAGTAACTTCTGCTCTGGTTGTTAGAGAAGAGTTTCTGGGTAGACGTCATTGCTACAAGTTGATCCATGCAGCCGTACAAGTCCTCCAACCCAGAGAGAGCTTCGCGGATTGATTGCGAATTTGACGTAAAAGACACGTTCTTCCACTTTTCAAGCTTCATGAGCTGCTTTTCTAGTCTGCGCGTAGTTGGATGCGATCTTGAAGTCCAGCTAATCGATCTAGCACCATAGCGTGCAGCCATTATCCCGACTAGAAGAACGTTTCTTCAATACCCTCAATTTGTATAATCTTAAAATGTCTGAAATAAAGGGTAGAATATATATATATATACAAGTCTTGTATATACCACACACAGAGATGGTAAGCAAGGAACAAGACTTGTAAAGTCATGTTGAAACATGTGGGAGCAGACAAGGAATGGAACCAGATCACAACGTCACTACTAATTAGATCAGATTGTCTCTAAATCATTAAGTGAGGCCAACAGGTGCAGACGTGTCCTCTAACTTTTGTCTTTTTGATAATTGATTAATAAAAAATCATGGAGCAATAACCAGTTTGTGCTTGCCCTAGCGCCACAATACCCCCTGCATTTGCATGCATAAAAAGAAAAAAGGAGAATGTAGGCTGTCATGGGAGGATAGTGGCCAAGCTTTACTGTCTCTAAATAGAAGAAATACCCTTTTATACAAAAAGAGCTTGGAGAGATTGTGGAAAAGATAATGGGTTGAGGAAAAGGCAGCAAACAGTGTTCACTTTTGGTTTATTATTTCATATTCCAAGATTGGGATTATTACAATCATGGCCTTGGGCAGCGGCAGCTACAAAATGCAACCCTTTTTTGTCAAGTTTGTTTGCTTAAACAAGGGAAGTTAGGTCTTGTTTGGACATTTGTTTTAGTCATCTCTCAGGATTTGTTGCACTATCCTCTGAAATTTTGCTCGAGTATCGATAATGGCCAAATTGAATATGTGAAAGAACCAAACTTAACCGAAATAAGTATTTCAGCTCCCACTTTGTCACGCCTCAAAGGGAACCCGAGATAGAATGGGGAACTACCTAACCCCAAACAAATTTAATTGTTTGATCCTCAACTTAAAATTTTTAATCAGTAACGGAAGACTCAAATCATTAAAATAGTCAAGGCCTACATAAACGAACTAACATGAAGGTCCAACAGTGACATTAGATAGTGTAATAATACATGTCCAGTACTGTACGAAAATAAAATAAAACAAAGTCGGTAGAAATAAATCATTATAGAAATATAACATTAATCAACTAAAACTCTCGAAAGAAATGAAACTTCGAAAAGAAAAATCTTCATATATACTCTTACATTGGTAACTGAGGAACTTTGATTCAAACCTGAAAAGGAGAAGTCGTTTGCAGTGAGTCGACTAATCATTTAAGGTGAGTGACTAAACTCAATAGGAAAATAATTTTATAAATAACATTAAATTCAAATTCATGTGAGCATGTTATTTATAGAACATTTATAAAATAAAGTTTATAAAAAGACAATATTCGGTGATTGCTAAAGCCACAGAGTACCCTGATCAGTTTTATGATTTCGTGCCCAAGGACACAAACATCAGCTATCTTATTACTTCTAGTTAACAATAATAAATAAAAAGAATATGAAATTTAAATGAACGTACATACTCAATTTTAAATGTAATTGCTGAAAGTAAATATTTAATATAAATATGTTCGACATAAAATTAAATTTCTACCTCAAAATAGCATACCAAATACCAAAGTTAAATAGTGAATGAGTCCAAAACTGGTCAAGGTTCAATACCTAGTCGAACCATTGTTATTAGTATTTATCTATGTTCTTCTAATTTTAATTAAATAATTGATACATAAACCATTTTTGTAAAGCTCGTCGGATTTCACCATTATTTCTGACGAGACTGCAATCCAATTTCTAAACACGTTATAGGCTTAACTCAATGCTTAAAATACATCCCAAAATTTAAACTTTGAATCCAAAATCATAATATTTAATCAGAATCATCCAAATCATCCCAACACAAGAAACTTAGTTTTATCCATTGTCAAAAATCATAACTTAACTGCAAATTATCCCAACCATTTTAACCATTTCAGGAGAAAACTGTGGATCACTAACCTTCAAGAATTCTGAAAATAGGGAGTCTCTTGCACCATGGTTATTCATTTTGAAAGTTTGGTTCCAACTCTCTGAAGAAACGTTTTCTATATCAACAACCCATTAATTGATTTGAGATTAGAGCTATGAATTTTTGTCCCTTCGTTACAAGGTTGTAACGAAGAAGAATAACTCACCTTGCGCGCTACTGAATAAAAGCCGATTCAGCTTGAAGAAGAAATTCCTTTTCTTTATACTTATCTTCCAAGATTTTTGGATCTTGCAGTATGGTGTCTTTTTGCAGGACTCACTCCCTATAAATAGAGAATCCCGACGAAGAAGAAAGGTAGATCCAAAGAAAGTTTCTTCTGTGAGAAGAGGGAGAGAAAAAATAGGTGTAACACCCGACATTTTTGCCTATGTAATTATTCTCCGAATAATTAAGCGGAATTACTCTGATATTAATGCAATGACTGTTTTTAATGAAATTATCGACGCATTTATAATCAAACGAGGGTGATTCGTGAGATCGAATCGATTAACTAAATAATGTTTTAGTTAGAAATCAATGGAAGGAAAAATTAGGAAGCAACTAAGGTTGGTGGGAGGAAAGCAATGAATGATTGACACTTGGCAAACTTGTTGAAGAAGCCAATGCCTTTTTCTCTTCCTTTCTTCCTCTCTTCTCTTCACTCCTACGAAAAACACTCTCTGTTTTCTCTCTTCCAGGAAAATGCGACCATTTCTAAAACTTTGTTTCTCCTGTTTTCTTCTGTTTCCTCCGTTAAAGGTAATCATCTAAGATAGTTAAAGAGTTTAGGTTATTTATTTGTGAGTTTTGTTGAAGTTTATGGTTAAGGTATTTTAGAGAAAACTCACTGTTTTTGTATGAAAACAAGTTGGTTTGTTTTCTAAAGGTTTGAATGGAGTTTGAAGCATATTCTATTAAGTTATTAGTTAGCATTTGCAGCTCTGTTAATTTTTCTTTTCGTGCACGTCATAGGTTCGTGCATCACCAAAGTTTCACGAACAAAGCTTACTGCGTTTCGGACAACAGGTAAGTTCATGCGTATAAGTTGGCCCTTAAGGCCCTACAACACGGAGATACTAGGTTTTGGTTCGGGTAGTTAGGTCGTAGGTTATGTTTTGAGTAAAACTTGTTCTGTTTCATGTTTGCTTTTATCCTGTCGCCTGTATATGTTGAGTTTAAGCACTGTATCTGTCAATGCATACACGTTTTCTGAAAAAACCATGTAAATATTTTTAGCACCGGATTTGAAGCTATGAAAGTTAAAAATATTAATGTAATGTATGGTTAAGTGTGGACGAGGATTGACATCCTGTCATGTACTCCTGTTATGTCCTGTTGTGGCATGTACTCATGTTGGGCCAGCTCTTCTTCCCACTTATACCTTCCTGTCCAGTGAAATGTAATATTCCTGTATTTGAAAATGTTCATGCACAACATATGTATCATCGCATTTCATGATCTTACTGTGTAACACCCAGAAATTTCGATAATATACGTCACTATAGATTAGGGTATGTTAAGAGAGAAACTCCTAAGGTTTGTGTGGTTAGTAATATTGAGATTAGTGAGCTAAAGGTAATTAAATAATAAAATGAGAGGTTGGAAGGAAAAGACATTCACGTTGGGAATTAGAGAAACAAAAGAGTGTAAGCAAAGTTAAAGTTTCATGAACCAATAGGAAGTAAGAAGTAAGTGTTGGTGTGTGAGTTGAAAAGTCAAAATGGAGGTTGAAAAGTCAATAGACTTTTTCAACCAATTGAAAGTTATTAAGTGAATGGAAAATTTAATGCAAAGGTGGTAAGGGAGAGGCAATTCACGTTGGAATTCAAGAGAGAAAGAGGAGGGTTGTTTTGAAATTTTAAAGAAATTGGTGGAGGAAAATTAAAAGAGAAAGAAGGTTTTAGGTTAAATGGCAAATTTTCTTCTTTCTCCCTCATTTTTTTTCTCTCGGTTCTCTTCTCCTCCATATCCGATCCTTCTCCTCCATTTTCTTCAATCCTTGCAAGGGTTTTGAGTGGTAAGTTGAGTGGGTTTTTAGTTTGGTATGATTTATTGTTGATTTTAGGTGTTTTTAGGGTGTTTTGGTTGGTTTTAGTTAGGGTTTGAAAACCCTAGATTGGGAGCTCCAAAAATTTTGTGTCTCTTGGCTAGTTTCTTCCTAATTGATAGTTTAAACCCTTAATGATGTTAGTTTAGGTTGTTTTTAGGGATAGATTGAAGTTATGGAGAAAGATTGTGAAAAATCGGTTTTGTGGAGGAAGAACACCGATTCTGTTTTTGGAATTTCTGTTTGGCCAAGTTATTTGGTTGGTTAATTTGAATGTTTCAATGTATAGTAGACGTGTAGAAGTTTACGGATTGGGGTGGCACGTCGAAATCCGTTGAAAAACGAGTAAGTTATGGCCGTTTGAAGTTGGACACTAAAACTTGGTGCAAAAATCGGGTTTAGGGTTTAGAATTTTTTTTGGTTTGTATTATTGTTAGTTTTGATTAGAAATTTTAAGCTATTTCCTTATATTTGTTAGGTTATCGAGCAAGAGAAGTGGTTGGACGAAGTGAGCAATCGAGAGCCGAGCAATCAGGTAAGTAGAGGAATCTTTTCGTTGCCTTCGGGCCTACACCATAGAACGGTAGAGTTTATTGGTTTGTGTTTTGTTTCGTGTTGCGTTGTGTTGTTTGGGTTCGTGTTGTGTTGCTTATCTTTGATATATGCATTGTGAGTTCCAGTACGCTATACTAGATACGAGGGGTTGCATTGTTTGGCATTGTGAGTGTGAACGGTAATTAGATAAAAGAATGACAAATCTTAAGGCATTACGATTGATACAGGCAAATCTTAAGGCATCACGATCGATGTAGGTAAATTTTAAGGCATCATGATTGATGCGGTCAAATCTTAAGGCATCACGATCGATGCGGGCAAATCTTAAGGCATCACGATTGATGCAGGCACATCTTAAGGTATCATGACTGAAGCAGGCAAATCTTATTAGCACAATTGAGCGTTAGAAACTGCATGGGATAGGATTGGTTGCATCATGTGTTGTTTGCATTCATTATTCCCTACTTGCTAAGCATTAGACTTACTTTTTGTGTTCTGTGGTGTAGGTGACGAGGTGTATTCAGGTGAGCTAGATGACGAAGCCCAGGATTAGGCAGCAGTCGTTGAAGCATGGAGCATATCGGTGCGGGGATATGTCGGGGCGTCTTAGCCACGTTTCTCGGGTAGTCGGGTGGGGACGTTCGTATTTTGTATTGTAGATATTTTTATTTTGGATGATCATGGAAAGTGGATGTTTTGATGGATGGTTGGTATGTGAATAATAGTGTTTTGAGATTTGGATTTCAGGTTTTGGGTTATAGAAATTTCAGTTGTTATACTGCTCGTTTTTTTCGTTAATAAACAACGTCGGGTTCACTTTTCTTTATGTTTTAGATAACCGTTTTAAGTCAGTTTTCCAAGATTTTTATGGGGCACAGAGCTGGGGATGTCGGGAATGTGTGGGTAAATTTTTAGGTGATTTGGAGGTGTTTGTGTGACAGCCCGAAACCCAATCCCGATCGGGATCCGAGAGCCATGCCATCACTCCGGACATTTTAAAACATGACCTATTTTTTTTTTTTTTTAACTTTACTTTTAAAACTTTAACAGAAAATAGAATCGAAAGACAGAAAACATATTAATAGTTAGGCTACAGAAATAGACGACAGAAGACAACATGAAGAAACATAGAAAACCCCAAAAAAACACTTTACAGAGAGAGAAACTACGGTGAATATCAGAATTACAGAATGATAGAGAGAGAGAACGAGAACTAATTTAAAACTGGGTTACAGGAGTGAATAACAGAAGAAACTAGGAAAAAATAGGAAATAGAAATGGATGACTGGGGGGAATAAACAGAATAAAACAGGAATAAAAAAAATGGGAAAACGTAAACTGGAAGACATACTGTGGAAGGCTACAGTAGCCGTGGACAATCGGGGGCTGTGGACAATCGCACAGAAGATAGAACCTATGGACGTTTGAAATAAAAGACCGAAACAGCGGGCACAGGAGTCTGTGGATGTTTGCACTAAAAGACAAAAATAGCAGACACAGGAGTCCGTTGACGTTTGTACTAAAAGACAAAAATAGTGGACACAGAAGTCTGTGGACGTTTAAAATCAAATACAGACTTTTGACTTTTAAAATAACAAGCAGACTCTCGGCGAAGTTATCGTGGACGATAACTTTGGACTATAACACATAGCCGAATAAAGGACAGAAACCGAAGGCAAAATAGACCATTATTTTTAAGGCAGAATGGATGTGGACGACTGTTTTACAGAAGAGAATGACAACTGTTGTAACACCCAAATTTTTTTTCATAGAACGTGTGGGGCACTAGATGTTTAGGAATTCAGGTTCTAAACTAATGCAAAGTGAAGGAAAAGAAGGTTTGACAATTCAAACCAAAGGTGGTTGAAAAGTCAAAACATAAAGGAACCAATAGGAATTAAGTAAATGTAATTGAAAAGTAATGTAATTGAAAGAAAAGGAAGAAAAGTATGGATTAAGTGTGGTTTTCACGATGGAAATTAAGGTGAATGAGGGAGGGTTGTTTTGCAAATTTAGAGAATGTTGTGGAGGAAAAATAAAAGAGGAGAAATTTTTAGATTAAAAACCAATTTGCTTATTCTTTTTCCTTCATCTTCCACGCCACTTCTCTTCATCCTCCATAGCCGATCTTCTCCTCTCCTTTTCTTCAATTTCTCAAGGTGGTTCAAGGTAAAAATCAAGTGGGTTTTGATTTGATTACACTTAGGTGTTGATTTGTGGTAGTTTAAGTGTGTTTTGGGTGAGTTTAGTGGGAGTTTGAAAACCCTAGGTTAGGGATTCCGAAAATTTCTTTTCCTTGGATGGCTTTCTTCCTCTTTTGATCATTTACTCCTTGGCTATGATAGTTTAGGTTGTTTGGATGGTTAGATTAAGGATTGGAAGAGTGTTACTCAAAAACCGGGTTGGGAACACTTGGTGGCCGGTTCTGTTCCCTGGTTTTCGAGTTGGCCAATGTGTTTATTTGGTTAATTTGAGTATTTCAATGGATAGTAGATGCGTAGAGGTTTATGAATTGGGGTGGCACGTCAAATTCCATTGAAAAACGAGAGAGTTATGGCCGTTCGAAGTTGGACGTTATAATTTTGGGTAAAAATCGGGTTTTGGTGCTTTTAGGTGGAATTGTTGGTTATTTTTGGTTTTAGAATCCTTTAGAATTTTATGAGTGAATTGCTAAGTTAATTTCTATAATTGATAGGTTATCGAACGAACGAATTGACTGATAGAAGTGAGCAACTTAAAGCTGAGCAGTCAGGTAAGTAGAGGCTGCTAACTTTTCGTCTTCAGGCCTACACCACAGAACGATAGGGTTTATTTGTTATTGTTTATTGTATAGCATTGTTTGGCCGTGTTGTGTTGTGTTGTATTGTCGTGTTGTTGAGTTATGTTGTTGTGTTATGTTGCATTGTTTGGTCGTGTTGTGTTGTGTTGTTGTGTTGTATTGTCGTGTTGTTGAGTTACGTTGTTGTGTTGTGTTGCATTGTTTGGCCGTTTTGTGTTGTGTTGTTGTGTTGTATTGTCGTGTTGTTGAGTTACGTTGTTGTGTTGTGGTGCATTGTTGGTCGTGTTGTGTTGTGTTATTGTGTTGTGTTGTGTCGTGTTGTTGGGTTGCGTTGCTGTGTTGTGTTGCATTGTTTGGCATGGTAGTCAGTCAAAGAGTAAGGCATCTTTTGATGCGAGCAATTAAGGCACCTTTCGGTGCGGGCAACTAAGGCACCTTTCGGTGCGGGCAACTAAGGCATCTTTTGATGCAGGCAACTAAGGCATCTTTCGATTCAGGCAATTAAGGCATCCGATGCAGGCAAAACTTATTAGCATAACTGCATGTTTATAATTGTTATCCTCTACTTGCTAAGCGTAAGCTTACGTGTGTGTGTTCTGTGGTGTAGGTAACGACGCGGTTATAGGTGAGCTTGGACTTGGGAGCAGTCGGAGATGCACGGGACGTGCCGGTGCAGGCAGTTGTCGGGGCGTCTTGACCATGGTCTTCGGGGAGTTGTGAGTGATGGTTACTTTTTGGTTGTTTTGGTATTTCTGATGCATTTGGTTGGTGGTTTGGAGATATTGTTTTGAATTAAAATGTTTTGGGGTTTGATATTTTGTCGTTTGGTTTGTTAGATTTCATTTGGTTTAAATGGTGTTTTAATGCATGTTTTTTCAGGTTTCAGATTTAAAGAATTTTAGCTGTGATATTGCCAATTTTTGTTCAAGTCTATAACGTCGGGTCTTCGTTCTCTATTTTTTTGTTAACCATTTTAAGTCGGTTTTTTGAGATTTTTACGAGTCATGAAGATTTGGGTGTCAGAATAGAGTGGTTAAAATTTTGGAATTTTTGGAAGTGTTTTGCTTGGAGAAAAATGAAGAAAAGTCGAAAAAGTCAGTTTTGGGCGTTTTTGGGGTGAAAAACAGCACGTGTGGCGATCGATTGCCAGTGGGCGTCGATCGATTGCCCACTGGTTGCGTTTTGGGTAAAAAAACAGAGCGGGTGGCGATCGATCGCCGTTGGGCGCCGATCGATCGCCCATGGCACGCCGGGGGGGGGGGGGGGGGGGGGGGGGGGTGCGCGCAGCAGCGCCTTAACCTATTTTTTTTTTTTAAATTCCTAATTCCAAAGTATTTTATCCCGACATTTTCCAACGTATTTTAAACGTATTTTAGATACGTTTTCCAACAAAAATTGAGGGTTTGAAAAACCCGAAAACCCAGTCGAAAAAGTTACGAAAATTATTTTAAACGTCGTTTTAAACGCGGTTTGGGTTAGCAAAGTAGCGTACCGAGCCGGAGCGGGTTCGAGGGCGTTACAACTGTTTTACTGAAGGCGTGGACGACTAACACTTAGCCAAATACTTAAAAAAACTCGAAGGACAGAAACTGAAAGGCATAAAAACAGAAGGCATAAGAATTACAAATTTCACAAAAACCCGATTCAAAACACAGTTTTAAAACATGCATGAAAACATGACAGAAGTTAGAAAACATGACAGAAGTGCAAGAAATCAGACTGCATGGATAGCTCTAAAACTCGAGACAATCTATGCACAACCTAAAAGAGGAGAACTCCAAGCAGTTCCAGAATAAATAAAAATATGCATTCAACTGTCAATTACAGAGGTTTAAAAACTTGAACACCAAAACCTATACATTACAAAAATCCCAACAGAGTTCCCAACAGAGTTTTAAAACAAAAACACCAAAATCCCAACAGAGTTTCCAGACATGAAATTCACTTTAAAACTTAAACCTCGGGACAGAAATACGTCTGACTGCAGCAACCAAACCCTATGAGCTCAATCTGCCAACCTCTCCAACTCATCAGCTTGAGGCACAAAGTCCTCATCTGGAGGATCCATGCCTACAACAGGGAGTTCAACTATGAGTCTAAAGTTCAGTAAGAACATGAAATGCATTGATGCATATGCTGTGCAAGAACATTTTCAAATACATGAACATTACATTACATTACATTACGTTTCACTGGACAGGAAGGTATAAGTGGGAAGAAGAGCTGGCGCAACAGGAGTACATGTCACAGCAGAACATAACAGAAGTACATGACAGGATGTCAGTCCTCGTCCACACTTAACCATACATTTCATTACAGGTTTTATCTTTCTTAACTTCAAATCCGGTGCTGAAAACATTTACAGGGTTTTCCAGAAAACATGAATGCATGAACATGTATGATGCTTAAACTCAACATATACAGGTGACAGAATAAAAACTACGGGAAACAAAACACAAAGAACACGTTTTAGATACGTTTTCCAACATATTTTCCAATGTATTTTAGATACGTTTTCCAACAAAAGTGAGGGTTTGAAAAACCCAAAAATCGAGTCGAAAAAGTTACAAAAATTATTTTAAACATCGTTTTAAACGCGGTTTGAGTTTGCAAAGTAGCGTACCGAGCCGGGGGGGGGGGGGGGGGGGGGTTCGGGGGTGTTACAATTGTTTTACTGAAGGCGTGGACGACTAACACTTAGCCAAATACTTAAAAAAACTCGAAGGACAGAAACTGAAAGGCATAAAAATAGAAGGCATAAGAATTACAAATTTCACAAAAACCCGATTCAAAACACAGTTTTAAAACATGCATGAAAACATGACAGAAGTTAGAAAACATGACAGAAGTGCAAGAAATCAGACTGCATAGATAGCTCTAAAACTCGAGACAATCCATGCACAACCTAAAAGAGGAGAACTCCAAGCAGTTCCAAAATAAATAAAAATATGCATTCAACTGTCAATTACAGAGGTTTTAAAACTTGAACACCAAAACCTATACATTACAAAAATCCCAACAGAGTTCCCAACAGAGTTTTAAAACGAAAACACCAAAATCCCAACAGAGTTTCCAGACATGAAATTCACTTTAAAACTTAAACCTCAGGACAGAAATACGTCTGACTGCAGCAACCAAACCCTATGAGCTCAATCCGCCAACCTCCCCAACTCATCAGCTTAAGGCACAAAGTCCTCATCTGGAGGATCCATGCCTACAACAGGGAGTTCAACTATGAGTCTAAAGCTCAGTAAGAACATGAAATGCATTGATGCATATGCTGTGCATGAACATTTACAAATACATGAACATTACATTACATTACATTACGTTTTACTAGACAGGAAGGTATAAGTGGGAAGAAGAGCTGGCGCAACAGGAGTACATGCCACAACAGAACATAACAGAAGTACATGACAAGATGTCAGTCCTCGTCCACACTTAACCATACATTTCATTACAGGTTTTATCTTTCTTAACTTCAAATCCGGTGTTGAAAACATTTACAGGGTTTTCCAGAAAACGTGAATGCATGAACATGTATGATGCTTAAACTCAACATATACAGGTGACAGGATAACAACTACGGGAAACAGAACACAAAGAACACGTTTAACTTAAAGCATAACCTACAACCTAACTACCAAAACCAAAACCTAGTGTCTCCTTGCTGTAGGGCCGTAAGGGCCAACTTATATGCATGAACTTACATGTTGTCCGAAATGCAGCAAGCTTTGCACGCACGACAACTGTGGTTTGCGAACCTAGAGTACGCAAAATTGGACATTAACCTAAACTTAAAAAAAAAAGAACTAACATTTAACCTAAACTCTTTAACTATCGTAGAAGGTTACCTGTAACTGGAGGAAACAGGAGAAAGGAAGTTTTTGGAAATATCGCAGTCGCCTAGAAGAGAGAAAACAGAGAGGAGAAGAAGAAAATGCAAAGTGTTTTACGTAGAGGGGAAGAGAAGGGAAGAAGAAGGTATGGCTTCTTCCACAAGTTTGCCAAGTGTCAATCATCCATTGGCTTCCTCCCACCAACCTTAATTGTATTCCCATTTTGCCCCTCCATGCATTTCTAACTATTAATTTTTAACTAAATTACTATTTAGTTCGTTGAATCGGTTTTACGAATCACCCTCATTCAATTGAACACGTCGACAATTTCATTAAAAATAGTCGTTGCATTAACATCAGAGTAACTCCGCTTAATTATTCGGGGACTAATTACATAGGTAAAATGCCGGGTGTTACAGTTTGGCTTGAAGAAAAATGAAGAAAAGTAGGAAAAAGCCGAAAATAGGCGCACAGGGTGCGCTGGCACCCGAGAGGGTGCCGAACGTTCGCCACCTACGCGCGGCGCCCAGCACACACATTTTTGTTTTTTTTTATTAAATTTTGCCTATTTCTAAAATGGTTTGACCCGACCTTTTCTGACGTATTTTAAACGTATTTTACGCACGTTTTCCAAATTTTTTGAGGGTTCAAAAAATCCAAAAACTGAGTCAAAATTTTATCAAAAATTATTTTGAACGTTGTTTTAAATACAATTTGGGTTAGCAAAGTAGCGCACCGAGCCGGGGTGGGTTCGGGAGCGTTATATACTGAGCTCTAAGCTCATAGTTGAACTCCAGGCTCATAGTTGAACTCCCTGTTGTAGGTATGGATCCTCCAGAAGAGGACTTTGTGCCTCAAGCTGATGAGTTGATGTAGTTGGCCGATCGAGTTCATGGGGATTGGTTGCTACAGTCAGACAAATGTTATTCCTGTGAGAATGTATTTTTGAAAGTTATGTCAAGTCCTGTATAGCTTTTGAAATTTTAAAACCGATGTGAAAACTGCGTGTTCATGTTTTCAAAACTCTGTTTTGTGAATTCTGGAAATGTATGTCAAGTTCTGTTTAGCTTCTGAGATTTTAAAACAATGTATAAACTCTGTGTTGATGTATTTTGGAATTGCTGGGATTTTTCCTTTTACGTTGTGTATGAATTGTCTCAAGTTTTAGAGCTATCCATGCAGTCTGAATTCTTACATTTCTGTCATGTTTTCTAGCTTCGGTCATGTTTTCATGCATGTTTTAAAACTGTGTTTTGAATCGGGGTTTTTGTGAAATTTTTAGTTCTCATGCCTTCTGTCTTTAATGTCTCCCTGTTAAATATTGTCTATTTTGTTCTGAGAACAATCGTCCAAAGTCTGCCTGTTATTCTAAACGTCTAAAGTCTGTCTTTCATTGTAAATGTCCACAGACTTCTGTGTCCATTGTTTTTGCCTTTGTTTTTAAACGTCCACGGATTTCTGTGTCCACTGTTTTTGCCTTTGTTTTTAAACGTCCACGGACTCTTGTGTCCACTGTTTTTGTCTTTTATTGTGAACGGCCACTGATTTTTGTGTCCACTATTTTTTCCTTTGTTTTTAAAGGTCCACAGACTCCTGTATTCACTGTTTTTGTCTTTTATTGTAAACGTTCACGAACTTCTGTGTCCACTATTTTTGCCTTTTGAAAATAAACGTCCACGGCCTCTGTTATTTTTTTGAATGTCCACAGTTTCTGATTGTCCACAGTTTCTGAATGTCCACAGTTTCTGAATGTCCACGACTTCTGATTGTCCACAGTTTCTGAATGTCCATAGTTTCTGATTGTCCATAGTTTCTGAATGTCCACGACTTCTGATTGTCCACAGTTTCTGAATGTCCACAGTTTCTAAGTTTTAAAGGTAGTAAAAGTTTTAAAAAAATTATATATGTCACGTTTTAAATGTCCGGAGTGATGGTTCTCCGACCCCAATCAGGTTTGGGGGCGTCATAATAGGTGAGGTACTTTTGAGTGCAGTGAGAATTCTAAAAGTGGTGATTTCTCTTAGTGAAAATTTTCTAGAATATTTGATATTTAGAAAATTATTGTAAATCCTATTTTCCATAGTGAAATCTTTCTGGACTCGGTCCCCGTGATTTTTTCTTGATTTGATTTTCTACGTAAAAATTCTCGATGTTCTTTTTAGTCATTATTTCTCCTACTTCTTGGCTGTTATATTTTTACGGTGTGGAAAAATATTCTTGGTATTTTTCGGATCGTATCTGCTATCGTTTCTCATACCACTTATTTAGTAGTGTAATTGAACTGTATAAGTAAGTTCTGTCTAGGAGACTGGATTTAAGTGAGACCGTTTGTGACCCCTTCTGCATTTCCTTGGAACTTACTTGGAAAGATAATTATGTCTAGGAGATTGTCCAGTACAATCTCTCCTGGGAATTATCCTTATCAGTATTTTCCATGTATTACAACGACGACATTATTATTATTGTTTCCTTCAATTTTTGTGGGTAATTATCGATTTTAACCCTCTACTATGCACTTTATTTCAGTTAGTTTCCTGTACTAAAAAAATCGGCAAATCATACATTGTACTTTGATTCTGTTATGAGTTTTAACCTTCCATCAACAATTTCGTTAAACCCTCATTTAAAAAATTACCAAATGATATTGAATTTACTTGAAATTTTTATCACATGTTTACTACTTAAGGAGAAGATAATTTGAAAATTGTCGTGATTTTTTAACACATGTACAATATATTGTAATTTTATTTTAGTATTTTATAAAAATATTATAATAACTTATACAAATTTTAGAAAATCACGAAAAAAATTTCTTATCTACCCATGATATGGTGAATATGTGGAAAGATTTTCAAATAAATTCAATATCGTTTGCTATTTTTTTAAAATTAATTTATAAAGTAAAGAAGAAACTGAGATTAATTTTAAAAAAAACCAAAAATATTGGATTTATTTGAACATTTTTTCACATGTTTATCACATCATGGGTAGATAATAGAAAATTTTTTGTAATTTTCTAAATTTTTTATGATTTATTATAATATATTTATAAAATATAAAAATAAAATTACAATAAATCGTACATATGTTACACAATTACGAAATTTTTCAGATTATCTTCTTATTAAGTGGTGAACATGTGGTGAAAATTTCAAGTGAATCTAATATCGTTTGGTAATTTTTTAAATGAGTGTTTAACGAAATTGTTGATGAAGGTCAAAAATGATAACAAAATCAAATACAGGGTTTGGTTTGCCGGTTTTTTTAGTATAGTGGGCTAACTGAAATAAAGTGCATAGTACAGGGTTAAAATTGATAATTATCCAATAAAATTTTATTCCCAACAAGTGGTATCAAAGCCTCGTCATTATGGCGGGAAAGATTGAAATTGAAAAGTTCAATGAAAATATTTTCTCACTGTGTAAATTAAAAAGGAAAGTGCTATCCAAAGATATGATTGTACTATGGTCATCGGTGACAAACCGACGAACGTTGAAGATAAGAATTGGAACAAAGTAGATGAAGATGTTATAATCATTTTGCATCTTACTCTAATAGATGAAATTTTGTCAAGTGTCTCGAAAATGGTAACCGCCAAACAGATTTGGGATACGCTGACAAAACTATCTGAGAAGAAGTCATGGCATAATAAAATTTTCTTAAAAATAAAATTGTATACTCTTCGGATATCAGAATCGACAGCAGTGACTGACCACATCAATACTCTAACCACATTATTTTTTCAACTTACAACAATGGAGCACAAAATCGATGAAAATGAAAGAGCTGAACATTTACTTCAAAGTTTGTCAGATTCATATCATCACCTCATTATAAATTTGCTCAACGGCACTATAAAAACAACATTAATGTTCAATGATATTATAGTTGCGGTTCTTGATGAAGAAAGTAGGCAGAAGAACAAGGAGCACTCTTATGTGGAGGCTTTATCAGTAATGAGAGAGAGATTAAAGGAACGTAGAGCCTCTGGAGCCAACACGTTAGGAAGATCAAAGTCGAAAATTAAAAAAGGCGTTAAGTGCTATTGTAACGGCCCCTGGGGCGCCCTCACAGCACGTTATCCTCTGATTTTAACCTCGACCATGTGGCACTCTCTCAGAGCATGTCACCCCACGTGGCCAGGTGGCACCGTTCTTCATGATCTTTTCCCCCTGGAAAGGGAATTTTTGCCTTCCCCAACTCTCAAACCCAGGATCTCCAAACTATAATTCATGGGCTACAAGTGCTAGTACCACTTGAGCTACATCCATTTCCAGGGGGAGAAGATCGTGAGGAACGGTGCACCTGGCCACGTGGGGTGACGTGCTCTGAGAGAATCCCATGTGGTTGAGGTTAAAATCGGGGGATGACGTGATGTGAGGGCACTCTGGGGGCCGTTACAGCTATCATTGTGACAAGATGGGCTACATGGAAAATGATTACTCGAAGTTGAAGAAAGAACAAGGCAAAAAAGGTGCTAAAGGAGAAACGAAGAGTACGACTGCAACTGCCTCTAAGAGTGAAGATATCATTATATGCAAAGATGCTGTCAACCTCGTGATGAATGAATTGCGTTGGGTGTGTGACTCTAGAGAATCTTATCATGTTACTTAAAAAGTAGAGTATTTTTCATCTTACACTAGCCGTGATTTTGGTAATTTTGGCATTGTTAAAATGGGAAACAGTCACGTTTCCAGAATAATTAAAAAATGTGACATATGTATCCAGACCAACATAGGATGTGAGTTGGTGCTTAAGGATGTCAGACATGTTCCAGATATTAGACTAAATCTAATATCAGTTGGTGCTCTTGATGAGGCTGGTTACAAGAACAAATTTGCTAGCGAAAAATGAGATCTCAGCAAAAACTTGCTAATCATAGCAAAAGGAATCAAAGAATCTAGTTTGTATGTGACTCAAGTGACTGTGAAAGAAGAATAAGAAAATGTTATACAAGATTACTCGTCCATTGAGTTATGGCACAAACGGCTTGGTCACATGAGCAAAAAATGACTTCAATTACTTGGCAAAAATGATTGTTTGCCACATCTCAGAAATGAACCTCTGTCAAGTTGTTTTCATTGTTTGGCAGGAAAATAACACAAAGTTTTCTTTAAGAAAAAATTCTGCATCAAGGAAACCAGACGTGTTATAAGTTATTTATTCAGATATCTGCAGTCTCATGTCAACGAAAACGTTAGGAGGTGCCCAATACATGCTCACATTTATTGATAAGCACTCGAGGAAAGTTTGAGTGTATGCACTCAAGACCAAAAATGAGCTGTTTAACGTTTTCAAATAGTTTCATGCTCTCGCTAAGTGAGAAACTGGAAAGAATTTAAAATGCATTCATACAGACAATGATGGTGAATATATGGGATCGTTTGACGAATACTGCAAAGTGCACGAGATCAGACACGAAAGATCTGTTTCAAAAACTCCTCAACAAAATGGCGTTGCAGAAAGAATGAACAGAACTATTGTGGAGAAGATAAGGTGCATGTTATCACATTCAAAACTTCCAAAAACATTCTGGGGAGAAACAATGAATACTGCAGTAAATGTCATCAACTTGTCTCCATCAGCACCTCTGAGTGGAGAAGTTCTAAACAGACTATGGATATGAAAAGACATCTTTTATAAACATCTAAAGGTGTTTAGATGCAGAGCATTCGTCCATATTCATAAAGATAAGAGGTCCAGGCTAGACAACAAAGCTAAAGAATGTATATTCCTCGAATACAGAAGAGATGCATTCAAATATAGGTTTTGGGATCTGATTGACTAGAAGATTGTCAGAAGCCGAGATGTTGTATTATTTGAATATCAGACCATTGAAGACAAGAAAAAAGATATGGTGATCACTGATGAGCATCTAGTAAAAGTTGATCAAGTGAAATCAACTTTTGACGGGGGAGATGCAAGCAAAACCAATGATCAAGCAACTATTAATGTTGACCATGGAGAAACAGAAACTTCTCCTGAACCAGTTGCAAAACCAGAGTTAAGAAGGTCAACAAGAGATCATCGACCATCGAGAAAGTACTCTGTAAACGAGTATGCGATGATCACTGATGGCGATGAACCTCAGTACTATAAAGGAGTTATGGAAGATCAGCAAAAGAAAATCTTGTTGGATGTGATGCAAGATTAGATAAGATCATTGCATGAGAACCATACTTATGAGTGAGTTCAGCTTCCAAGAGGGAGAAAAACACTGAAGAACAAATAGGTATACAGACTCAAAGACGAAAATTTGCAACCAAAGTATAAGGCGCGACTGGTCGTGAAAGGCTTTGGTCAGAAGAAGAGGGTTGGCTTTGAGGAAATTTTTTCACCTTTCATGAAAATGTCATCCACACGAGTGGTGCTTGGATTAGCTTCAAGTCTTAATTTGGAGATCGATCAACTCAATATGAAGACAGCCTTCTTCCATGGTGAATTAGAAGAAGCGATTTACATGGAACAGCTAGAAGGGTTCGTTGTCAAGGAAAAAGAACATCTGATATGTAGATTGAAGAAAAGTCTATTTGGATTAAAGCAAGCCCCGAGACAATGGTACATGTAACACCCGAGATTTTTTTAAAGGAAAAAAAAATTGGAGAGAAAATAAAAGAATAATAAAATAGGTTGTTTTAATTAATTTAAAAGAAAAAGTGAATAAATTTGGTGGAGCTTAATGGTTTCTTAATTTAGGTTCGAGTATCCCTAGTGAAATTAAGACGGGGGTTATAATTTAATAACGAGATTTAACGGAATTCGTAATGGTCGAAAACACGTGAGGGCAAAATGGTAAATGATAATTTATTAAAAACAGTTTTAATTATTATTATTTTATTATTATTATAATATTAAATAAAAATAAAAATAAAACAACAGAATGGCCGAAGCCATTCTGTTGTGTTCGAGCTCCCCGCGAGCGAAGAACAGGGCAGCGAAGGGGAGGGGAGCTCCGGCGGCGATCGACGGAGAAAAACCGTCGATTTTCGACGTTTTCCGGCCAGATAACGTCGACGGTTCTAGGGTTGCGATTTTCGGCCGTCTTCGCGCAGGACCGATTGGTAAGCCCTATTTTTTTACCCTGTTTTGATTCTGTTTTTTGCCGAGAGAGACGAGCTCGATTAAGCTCCGATCACCGGCCGATTTTGGTTGTTTCTAGCGTGGGTTTGTCGACCCTTGGGCCGGCTAGGGTTGCTTGGCCGTGATGAGCTCTATTTGGGCAAATTTCAGCAAAAACCGAATTGGGCATTTCGAGTTTGATGTGTGTAACCTCGAGATTTTGTTAGGTTATGTTAAATTGAGTTGAAATGTGACTGATTGAGGGACGGAATTGGTGAAATTGGTTTAGAGTTGGAATTTTGGATGTTTTAGTATAAAACCGGTTCTGTTTTTGGGGGTTTTGACCTAGCTATGGTCGTTTGTTTTAAAATTCATTTTGGCAGGTTAAAATAGGTTATTAGAGGAGTACGTGGCCACTGGAATCGTTCGATTTCGATAACCGACGCAAAAGTTATGCACGTTTGAAGTTTGGGTCAATTTTTACCGAACCCAAATTAGTGGCCCGTTTAGTTAGGTTTTATTTGAATTAAGCTAGATATAGTAGTTTGAGCGTAAATTTGGTGGATGTAGGTTTGATTTTAATGAAGTTTGAATATTTGTCGTAGGTCGAGCCGTAGGTGGACAGGTAACTGGGTATCCTCAGCGAGCTAGGACGCCAGGTAAGTAGCGGATGTGTGTTTGTTGCCTTCGGGCCTACACCATAGAACGGTAGGGATTGTTGGTTTGTTTGTTTGCTGTGTTTTAATTTGTGTCATGCATCGTGTGTCATGCATCATCGTTTTCTAACTACGAAACCACGTGTTTTGCATGCTTGAGTGGTGAGAATGAATTGAAAGATAAGAAAATTGATTGCAACGTGGTCTCAGAGTAGAATAGCTTCGTCGGGCTAGTGGCTCGTTGAGCACCCCGCGAGGGATTCTATTCGAGATGCTATGCTAATGTATGTATTGTGTCGTGAGTATGAATGCCTCGACCTGTTCGTGCTTGAAGGCACAATGAGGATTCTACGATCGATTGGGGGAGATTCGTGTTGGCCGTCCCGGACTGTGTTAGGACGTGTGCCTCCGGTCTTGCTCCGTGAATCAAGGTGTGGCCGTCCTGGACTGTGTGGGGGCGTGTGCCTACTTGATTCACCTGAAAGTGAAAGATAAATACAACCTGAATGAAAATAAAGCAACTGAGTGTGTAGAAACTGCATGTTAGGGTTGAGTCGAGCATTTAGTGTGTTGTTGTGCACTATTTCTCTACTTGCTAAGCATTACGCTTACGTTTTGTGTTCTATAGTGTAAGTGGCGAGTATTATCCAGGTAAGGTTGAGGGGACAGCCGAGGACTAGGCCGCAGTCAGAGGAGTTCGGGGCATGCCGGTGCAGGCAGTTGTCGGGGCGTCACGACCATGGTCTTCAAGAGAATGTGGAACTTTACATTTTTAGTAGTTTATTGTAGATGTCTGTTTATAGAAATGATGGGAATGCTTAACTCATTTTGGTTGATGTTTTTGATAGTTGTGGTATAGCTATGTGTATTTGTGGTACATAGTCATAGTTAAGGGTGATGTATCGCCCTGTACTGTGGACTTTCTTCATTTAGGGATGTTAGTATTATAGTTTCTCTTTTCTACTATTTGGAGATTTCGTATGCTGGAAAGTTGAGTAGATAGTTGAGTAGAGTATTCTGGATCTGGTTGGAATTGGATTTTATGTAGGTTTTTAGCATTTTGGAGGCGCCATTTTCAGGCGTTACTTTGCCGAAATTTTTGGGAATGACACCGTGGTGCTTAACGGTTAGGATTAAGAGAAATTAATGAGTCTAGGCAGCTAGGTATGACGTAAGAGAGTTTTGAGATACTTAGCTTTAATTCTACTTTGTCAATTTTATTTTAAATTATGTTTTAACATGGGATTAGTTAGCAAAGTAGCGCACCGAGCCAGGGTGGGTTCGGGGGCGTTACAGTACAAGAAATTCGATTTCTTTATAGGAAATCAATGATACATGAAAACTTCTTCAAACCATTGTGTGTTCGTAAAAAAGTTCACGGATCGTACATTTATAATCCTTCTACTTTATGTCGACAACATGTTGATTGTGGGCCTAAACAGAGAAAAGATTCTTAAATTAAATAATGAACTTAACAAGTCTTTTCCCGTGAAAGACTTAGGTCGAGCGAAACAGATACTTGAGATGAGAATCACTCATTATAGGAAGAATGAAAAATTATAGCTATCATAAGAGAAATATATCAAAAATGTTCTCATTCGATTCTATATGGATAAAGAAAAATCGGTCAATACTTCTATTGCAAAATATTTCAAACTTACTTCTGAACAAAACCCTTTCACTGAAGAAGGAAAAACAGAAATACAAAGAATTTCATATGCCTTAGTAGTTGGCACCTTGATGTATGTCATGATTTGTACGAAACCTGATATTTCACAGTAATGAGAGGGAGATCAAAATCATTATATGTGAAGATGTTGTCAACCTCATGATGAATAAATCGCGTTGGGTGTGTGACTCTGGAGCATCTTATCATGTTACTTCAAAAGTAGAGTATTTTTCATCTTACACCAGCGGTGATTTTGACATTGTTAAAATGAGAAACAGTCACGTTTCCAGAATACTTGAAAAATGTGACATATGTATCCGACCAACACAGGATGTGAGTTGGTGATTAAATATGTCAGACATGTTCCAGATATTAGACTAAATCTAATATTAGTCGGTGTTGTTGATGAGGCTGGTTATAAGAACAAATTTGCTAGCGAAAAATGGGAGCTCAGCAAAGGCTCACTAATTATAGCAAAAGAAATCAAAGAATCTAGTTTGTATGTGAATCAAGTAACTGTGAAGGAAGAATCAGTAAATGCTACACAAGATGACTCGTCCATTGAGTTATGGCATAAACAGCTTAGTCATATGAGTGAAAAATGACTTCAATTGCTTGGCAAAAGAGATTGTTTGCCACATCTCAGAAATGAACATCTGTCAAGTTGTGTTCATTTTTTTATGAGAAAACAACACAGAGTTTCCTTTCAGAAGAATTCTACATCAAGGAAACCAGACGTGTTGGAAGTTATTTATTCAAATGTCTGTGGTCTTATGGCAACGAAAACGTTAGAAGGTGCCTAATAATGCTCACATTTAATAATGATCACTCAAGGAGAGTTTGAGCTTATGCATTCAAGACCAAAGATGAGGTGTTTAACGTTTTCAAACAGTTTCATGCTCTCATAGAGCGAGAAACTGGAAAGAAGTTAAAATGCATTTACACAGACAATGATGGTGAATATATGAGATCGTTCGATGAATACTGCAAAATGCACGAAATCAACACAAAAGATCTGTTACAAAGACTCCTCAACAAAATGGCGTTGCAAAAGGAATGAACAAAACTATCGTGGAGAAGATAAGATGCATGTTATCACATTCAAAACTTCTCAAAACATTCTGGGGAAAACAATGAATACTGCAGTAAATGTCATCAACTTGTCTCCATCAGCACCTCTGAGTGGAGAAGTGCCAAACAGATTATGGACAGGAAAAGATGTCTCTTATAAACATCTAAATGTGTTTTGATGCAGAGCATTCGTCCATATTCCTAAAGATGAGAGGTCCAAGCTAGACAACAAAACTAAGGAATGCATATTCCTCGAATACAGAAGAGATGCATTCAGATAAAGGTTTTGGGATCCGATTGACCAGAAGATTATCAGAAGTGGAGATGTTGTCTTCTTTGAAGATCATACCATTGAAGACAAAAAAAAAGATATGGAGATCACTGATGAGCATCTAGTAAAAGTTGATCAAGTGAAATCAACTTTAGACGGAGGAGATGCTAGCAAAACCAATGATCAAGCAACTTTTGATGTTGACCATGGAAGAACAGAGACTTCTCCTGAACCAGTTGCAGAACTAGAGTTAAGAAGGTCAACAAGAGATCGTCGACCATTGAGAAAGTACTTTGTAAAAGAGTATGTGATGATCACTGATGGCAATGAACCTGAGTACTATTAGGAAGTTATGGAGCATCAGCAAAACAAGAACTGGTTGGATGCAATGTAAGATGAGATATGATCATTGCATGAGAATTATACTTATGAGTTAGTTCAGCTTTCAAATGGGAGAAAAGCACTGAAGAACAAACGGGTATACAGAGTCAAAGATGAAAATTCGCAACCAAAGTATAAGGCACGACTAATCGTGAAAGGCTTTGGTCAGAAGAAAAGGGTTGACATTGAGGAAATTTTTTCATCTTTCATGAAAATGTCATCCACACGAGTGGTACTTGGATTAGCTTCAAGTCTCAATTTAGAGATCGAGCAACTCGATGTGAAGACAGCTTTCTTACATGGTGAATTAGAAGAAGAGATTTACATGAAACGACTAAAAGAGTTCGTTGTCAAGGGAAAAGAACATCTGGTATGTAGATTGAAGAAAAGTCTGTATAGATTAAAGCATGCCTCGAGATAATGGTACAAGAAGTTTGATTTCTTTCTAGGAAATCAAGGATACATGAAAACTTCCTCAGACCATTGTGTGCTCGCAAAAAAATTCATGGATTGTACATTTATAATCCTCCTATTTTAAGTCGATGACATGTTGATTGTGGACCCAAAAAGAGAAAATATTGTTATGTTAAATAATGAACTTAACAAGTCTTTTTCCTTGAAAGACTTAGGACCGACGAAATAGATGATTGGGATGACAATCACTCGTGATAGAAAGAATGGAAAATTATAACTATTATAAGAGAAATATATCAAGAAAGTTCTCAACCGATTCTATATGGATAAGGCGAAGCCGGTCAATACTTCTCTTGCAAAATATTTCAAACTTACTTCTGAACAAATCCCTTCCACTGAAGAAGGAAAATAAAATATGCAAAGAATTTTGTATGCCTTAGCAATTGGAAGCTTGATATATGTCATGATTTGTACGAAACCTGATATTTCATATTCTGTTTGAGTAGTCATCCAATTTCTAACAAATCCAGGCAGAGAGAATTGGAATGCATTGAAATGGATTCTTAAGTATCTTAAAGATACTTCTGAATTCAGTTTGTGTTTTGGAAGTAAAGATCCTTCGTTAGTAGGCTATATTGATGTGGACATGGCTGAAGATATTGACTTCAGAAAATCAACATCAGGTTACATTTGGAGGGGGAGCTGTATCATGGCAATCTAAACGAAAAAAGTCAGTTGCACTATATACAACAGAAAGTGAGTTTATTGCGGCTACAGAAGCATGCAAAGCAATGTTGTAGATGCAAAAATATCTAACAAAATTTGGTCATAAACAAGATAAGTATATCTTGTATTGTGATAGTCAAAGTGCTATTTATTTGAGCAAGAACCCGGGCTTTCATTCGAAGTTGAAACACATAAATATCAAGTATCATTGGATACAAGACGTGTTGGACACTAAGCAAGTATATCTTGAGAAAATTCACACGGATGATAATGACACAGACATGATGACAAAGATCTTGCAGAAGAATAAACATGAATTCTGTAGAAGCTTATAAGAATTGGAAATACCTCATCATAGGTCGAGAGAGCGAGATTTGTAGGATCCCTCCATTATGATGAAGAACCCATTTCATTATGAAAATGAGAGAAGCAAAAGGAAGAAATCTCTTCCTTCTACATCTCTCCATACTACAAGATTTTTGGATCTTGTAATATGGTGTCTTCTTGCAGGACTCTCTCCCTATAAATAGAGAGTCCTTACGAAGAAGAATGGTAGATCCAAAGAGAGTTTCTTCTGTTAGAAGAGGGAGAGAAAAAATAGGTAAATTACTTTTGAGTACAATGAGAATTCTAAAAGTGGTGATTTCTCTTAGTGAAAATTTTCAATAATATTTGATATCTAGAAAATTATTGTAAATCCTATTTTCCATAGTGAAATCTTTATGGACTCGGTCCCTGTGATTTTTTTCCGATTTGGGTTTCCATATAAAAAAATTTTATGTTCATTTTAGCCATTGTTTCTCTTACTTCTTGGCCATTATATTTTTACGGTGTGGAAAAATATTCCTGGTATTTTTCGGATCACATCTGCTATCGTTTCTCGTACAACTTATTTAGTAGTGTAATTATACTGTGTAAGTGAGTTCTGTTTAGGAGACTGGATTTTAAGTGGGACCATTTGTGACCCCTCCAGTCTTTCCTGAGAACTTATTTGGAAATGTAATTTTGTCTAAGAGATTGTCCAGTACAGTATTTTCTGGAAATTATCCTGATCAGTATTTTCCACGTATTACGGTCGCAATGTTATTATTATTGTTCTCACCATTTTTTTTTTATTCCTAACAATAGCTTCCATAAACAAAAAATTCAATACCTTAGAGAGCACTAGTTCCTTCCAATTAGGGTTCTCTGAAACTTAGTTTCTTCTCGCCAAATAAACCTCTACATAAATGATAAACCCAAATTGTAAAAATACAGAGTTTCGAAAGAGAGATAATAGAATCGGTAGAAAAGAAACCCATCTTTGCAGATGACTATGGTTCGCCTTAAAGTACAGAAGAAGATCTTCCCTTTTTTCTCTCATTCGCTCTAGTTTTTGGAGGCGCGGCAGAATGAAGGTGTAACGCCCCCGAACCCACCTTGGCTCGATGCGCTACTTTGCTCACACTTCTTGCGTTTAAAACGACGATTAAAATAATTTTTGATAAAATTATTACTCAATTTTTGGGTTTTTGAACCCTCGAAAAATCTTGAAAAACGTGCGTAAAATGCGTTTAAAATACATCAGAAAAGGTCGAGTCAAAACATTTTGAAAATAGGAAAATTTTAAAAAAATTCGAATTGGCACTCAAAGGGGCCGCGCGCGCGCTCCCCTGCGCGCCGTGCGTCCGTGGCCGATCGATCGGCGCCCAGCGCTGACCCTCACCCCTTTTTGATCCTTTATTTCCAACGTGAATCTCCCTTCTAAATCCCTTCTTACTTCATTTACTTGCATTTAATTCCTATTGGTTTTTTTATCTTTTGACTTTTCAAACTTCCATCTCTTATGACTTTTCAACCTTATAGTTTTCTCTCCAATTCCTCTCCCAATTGCACTTCTAACGCAAAAGCTTAGGAAAACTCTAGGATTAATTCTAAACACCTCTAATCGTCTAATCTAAGGGTTACTCACTTTGTAGGAAAAATTTTCCGGGTGTTACAGAAGGGCTTAAAGAATAGGCAATCTGACGAAGAGGTAAGGGAAAATAAAAATTTGTTTCCACCCACTAATGCAGAGGAAACCATCCCTTATCTCGGTAGCCAACTTCCTAGATGATGGTAAGTTTTAAATATATATATATATATATATATATATATATTTTTTAAATCGTGGGTTTTACACACTTGATGGGTACCTACTCTAACTTTGTTTTGGGCTCGATTTTAGATCAAGTTGTGCTTGGTTTTGGGATGTCCTCCACTTTCAATTCTGGCTCGTTTCTGCCGGTTATGAGTTACTTTAAGTTGAGGTTTGGTTAGAGAGGCCACCTGGTGGAATGAAATAGTTTTGCTTTATGCCAGAAGGTTTCCATCAAACTAGGGGTGGGTACGGTATGATTCTAGTACCAGTTCGGTTCCAATGCAATTCCAAATTTAAAAAAAAAAAATATTTACATTATTTATTTGTTGTAAACTCTAAGCACAAGTCAATTCACAAAAAAAATATCTGTTATTGAATTAGAAACTGTAGCGACCTTTACCCGTATCCTAATTTTCCATATTATTATTTTTTTTTTCTTATCCTCATAGACCTTAAGCGGAATTTAAATTAAAATCGAAATCATTAAAATTGTTTGTAAAATCGTTTAAGCAATTGAAATAAAATTTAAAACACTTAAAACTATTAAAACAATCGGCTAGTGAAACAAGACAAAAATCGAGGCAAAAGGGACAATCGTCCCCTGAAATGCAGGGGCGATCGATCGCCCAAATCAGGCGATCGATCGCCCTTCGGCGATCGCGTTTTGCCCAGCGATCGCCTCAACAGGCGATCGCTCATCACACGAGGGGCGATCGATCGCCTAAACAGGCGATCGATCGCCAAGCTCTCTGGAATTTTTCCAGAGAGCTCGGCTCCCTCATTTCCCTTTCTTCCTTCCTTTTCCTCTTTTTCCCTCATACACATACTCCTCACACAACTTCACAACTTCACAATTTATTAACACAAATTCTACTTACCTCACACTCATACATTTCAACATTTAATCTATCAGTACTCGTACATCCACCATTATCTCGCTCAAACCAACTCGAGTCACAATTCAAACAAAATACGTTTTTACGAAAATGAACCGCATGGATCCGTTTAAAAACTAAACGTTTCCTCCTGTTTTAAAATCACCAAGCGGTTATAAAATAAGTTTCCAAAATGTTTAAAACTTCGAAACATAAACCTATCAACTAGTCCAGATCCAAACATCCTATAATGTTCTATCTGTACAAATATTTTACCTAACATTTTCTATCCGAAATAACCCAAAATACCTACATACGTCCCCACGGGTCATGAAACGCCTCGACTGCTCCAGCACACCCTCGCGATCATTCTTCTTCAGCTAAACTCATGCTTCAGGAGGAGGAACGTCGTCCTCACCTGTTTCGATATCACCTACACCATAGAAATAAACTGTGAGCTTAAGGCTCAGTAAGTCTACGTGAATGCAAGTGAATGCTATGCATGCGGTTCGTAAATCATGCATCCTACCTTTTCGCTATTCATTTCATTTCATTACATATACGTCACCGGAGCCTTACTCTTAGTAGATAGGAGCGGCACATCTAGCGATTGGATAGCCTCTCGTATCTACCCGGGGGAAAACATGCTCCCCAAGCAGCCATGTCTGAACCATCGCCACCGACGTGACCAGATTACATACATTCATACCTTTTCGTTATCCTTTTCCTTTTCATGAAAACATGCATAGAAATTCTTTTCATGCCTTTAGAAAACAATGATGCATGAACACGTGCGATACAATAAACAATACAATAAACGACCTCAAAACACAACAAGCAGTAAACTAAAACATTGCACAATTTAAACTAACTAACTACCCGACCTATTACCCAAAACAATCAAACATCTCCAAAATCCTCGAATCAACAATTTCTTATGGTGTAGGCCAAATCGGCCAAACAAGTCACGAAGACTTACCTCGCGTCCGTTGCAATGCTAGCTTCGTCCACGAGCGTGGTTTTCCTAAGGCAATACACAACAATTATCATTAAAACACGTTTGAACCATTAACGTCCAAATTAATGAAATCCTTAACTAAAGGAGTTTCCTAAAATTCTAATTTAACTAATCGAGGCATTTTATCGAACAATTTACGCTCGATACCTCAAACCACCATTAACGAGTTTTTCCAAAAACCTCGAAAATTCATCCAACCCTAACATACGTCCTAAATCACTTAACTTCGTCCAATAACGCTCCATACGTTCAATACATTGATAAATTCAGTAAACCTATCGATTTCAAACCCTAAATCACATTTTTAACGAAACCCTAAACGTAAACCCTAACGTTAAACAACCTAAAAACTACGAATAAACTTTCCAAAATCATAGAACCTTACCTATAATCGAGTTTGGGGAAGGAATCGCGAAGAAAACCGAGTCGCCGGAGGAGGAATCGTCGTCGGAGAGGGAAAGAAGCCACGGAAGAAATCGCCAGAAGCTCTCTGGCGTTCGCAGGAAAGAGGAAAAATAAGGGAGGAAGAGGAGAAATTTTGTTTTAAATAAATTGACTTGGTAAATTACTATTTTGCCCTTCCTTTGATTTTCTATTTGTTTCGTCGCTTGTTTCGTTAATTGTCTAACGATTCGGTTTCTCCAAATTTTCTTATTTCACCAATAACTTCAACTTATTATAAGGGTTCTATTAAAACTGTCCGTTCGCAATTCGGACTCCGTTTACTATTTTTACCAAAGTATCCTTTATATTATGATAAACGTAATTCTTGTAAAATTAGCATTAAACTCCTAAAATTCCCGAAATTTTCTCAAAATCCTTATTAATTATTAGGATTCTAATAACGCTTTCTTTTCATAAAACGGGCTTGATTTGACATATTTACAAAAATATCATTTATATTAACATATTAACATCCCGTAAAGGTGGGTATTACATTCCATCTACCTTATTTAAAATTTTGTCCTCAAAATTTGACTTAACTGGTAGTCCTTGATATTATTGCTTCTCTTCTCATAACCTTACCTTTCGACTCATAATCGTCCATTTCTCCTTATGATCGCCTCTTAACTTATATTGAGTCTCATCCTTCCATCTCACCAAGATTTTGAATTTCCCGACCATACTTTTTCCATCATCAGCCTTAAATTCTCATTCCTTACACTCAATTGGATTTTGCACGTCCTTACTCAAGTATTGAGCACCATCAAATTTTTAAATCTCTAATAGATTTACCCAACCTCCCCATAATTTCCTTGACTCCGTCTATAGTCGAAACGCATGCCAATCCAAGTTTCTACACTCCCTCTGATAACGATTCCTCATGACTGTATCACCAATAGGATTTCTTTGTCACCTATCTCCTTGGGTAACCCGTTGACCTTTGAAAACTAATTCGGTACGGGTCTCTTAACTAAGTTCCCATTGTTATACTGTGCAACCATACGACTAAAACACCACCTGGTCTATGTGAGTCCAACTGGGAGTTAAAGTCGTTACTTACCTAAGATCCTGACTCCTTTTTTTTTTTAATAAGATTATAGGAACGCCGCACATAATTCCGGGCTATGTTGACGAACTTCCTCATTATTTCCTTAACTGAATCTCCCCCACTATCCGCATCATGCTGATTTGTCTAACTTAAACCTCACTTCTAAGCTTACTTAGATGGTTTTGGTGAAATCAACATTCTCTTTATTCTATAAATCGCAAACTTCACAATTTGCAGGCCATTTAACCCTGACCTACTTCCAATCTTAACCTCTCATTTATTCAAACAATCTCCTTCGCTTCTTCCTTAAATTCACACAAGGCTACATCGAATTTACTAACTAACCTTACCATCTTTCGCCCCTCCTAGTCAGGTCCTAATTATTCTACTAGACTCTCATGCAATGACTCACCCAACGATCTTCTCGTGTGAAAACTTGTCGTAGATGAGTTTACACCCTTCATCCAATTCTCCTCAAGTTCTCAAATTTTTAATCTTCCATATTCCAAAGGAAGTCAGAAACATCTCTATGCCAAGGTTTATCCGTTTAGTTCCTCGAACGCTAATGCTCCTACTTTCATCCTGAAGGTCAGCCTCATGTTTGTGGTTCTTAGCTTAAGCTGTATCAATTCAACACGTCCTCCGAAATCTCGGCTGTAAATAGCCGTTCCTCATATCCTCTCAATAATTATCTCAAGCTGAACTTTTGAATCCTATCTTCGTCACACTCTCAACTTCACGCGAATCCACAACATACGAGTTCGGCAGTACTCTCTTATTCACCTAAACACACTACAGGTATCTCAACAATCTAGGGTATTCCTCAATAAGTTTATATCTAAACTTCCATCTTTCTTGATTAGTCTTATTCTAATACTCCAAGGGGTTGCCAAATAAACCCAGTTTCTACCTGTTTAAAAGCCATATCTCTTAGGGTGTATTCCTCTAATGGTAACTAGATTCTTAGGTGAACAACCTCATTTGGTTAAATCAAGCTAATTCCACTAATACATAACTCTATTTCTATATGGCCTATATTGTCTTATATGTAGTCTACTGTCTTCTCGTCGAGGTTCGCCTAGTAACCTTCTTACCCACCTACTATTCTCTTACCTCCCTATATTCTTCCTATATCATATATGTATCGCCATATAAGTAATTAAAACAGTACCTGCGATTAGAGAAGGCTGGACCCCATCGTCGACGTCGCCAGGCTCGATGAAGGCAAAGACCCTAGGGAAAACTTTTCTTTGATCTCTGCCCTGTTGATCTCTGCCTGGTTGATTTCGGTTCAATAATGGGCAGTTCATGACATAGAGGTCAGCTTCCCCACATCGATAACACCTGTTGGTACCTGTCCGACACTCACCGTAATGCTCTTTCTGGCACTGCGGACATAAAGGCTTTTGAGTAGCCCCTTGTACTTGTTTCCCTTTACTGTGGTCGCCCCCACCATCGTAGGGCCTCTTATTGCCCCTTTGTTTTTGTGGCCGTTGCTGCGCACTGTGTTGCCAGTCTCGGTCCCATGACTGAGGCTGGATCTCGCGAAAGAAGTCCTTAGCTAACTCCCTTGGTCTAACACAAGTTGCCCTAGCAGCCTCGAAGTCCAGAGCTCTAGCTGCGATGTCAGAATAAGGCACATCTATAATTCCCGATACTATAACATGCATCCGAATCTCTAGATTGAGTCCTTCCATAAATTGGTGCACCTTATCTTCATTGTCGCTAACAAGACGCGGTGCAAACCGAGATAATGCTTCAAACCTCCTTATATAATCCGCAACTGAGCTCGTTTGCTTCAGCTGTGTAAATTCATTCCTCTTAGCCACTCTCACAGTGCGGCTGAAGTACTTGTCAAAAAATGTGGTCTTAAACTGATCCCACGTCATAATCGTCACGTCCGTAGTAGCTTTAATCGAATCCTACCAAAAATGGGCATCCAATGCTAGGTGAAAGGCGACAAAAGCAACCTTCTTCTTATTCTCCACTTCCGCATACTCTAGCATATCCTCCATAGTGCAGATCCACTCGTCTGCGACAGTCGGATCCGATGAGCGGTCGTCAAATACTGGAGGCCTTAGGCTTTGGAGCTTCTGCATACCTTGATTATTAAGCGCTATCAAATCTTGGGCCCTTTGGTTCTCCCGGTTAACTAGGTCCTTGATTTGTTGTGCTTGCCGGTCCATGTGCTGGGCCTGACGGTCTAGTAAATCTATTAACCTATCCAGTGCGTTGTCCCGGACATCTCTACCTCGAACCATTTTCTAAATCCTATAAGAATTAAAACAAATAATCTTAAGAAATAAAAACAAAGTAATAAAATAAAACATACTTACAGTTGAGGAAGGATGTCCGCGTAGTGGCTGTGCAGTCGAATAGTCTACATAACCGATTTTAAAACCCGGGGGCTCTGATACCATAACTGTAGCGACCCTTACCCGTATCCTAATTTTCCATATTATTTTTTTTTTCTTATCCTCATAGACCTTAAACGGAATTTAAATTGAAATTGAAATCGTTAACATTGTTTGTAAAATCGTTTAAGCAATTAAAATAAAATTTAAAACACTTAAAACTATTAAAACAATCGGCAAGTGAAACAAGACAAAAACAGGGGCAAAAGGGACAATCGTCCCCTGAAATGCAAGGGCGATCGATCGCCCAAAACAGGCGATCGATCGCCTGTTGAAAATACTGAGGGGCGATCGATCGCCCCATTCCAGGCGATCGCGTTTTTCCCCACGAGGGGCGATCAATCGCCAAACTCTCTGGAATTTTTCACGTGCGATACAATAAATAATACAATAAACGACCTCAAAACACAACAAGCAGTAAACTAAAACATTGCACAATTTAAACTAACTAACTACCCGACCGATTACACAAAACAATCAAACATCTCCAAAATCCTCGAATCAACAATTTCTTATGATGTAGGCCAAATCGACCAAACAAGTCACGAAGACTTACCTCGCGTCCGTTGCAATGCTAGCTCCGTCCACGAGTGTGGTTCTCCTAAGGCAATACACAACAATTATCATTAAAACGCGTTTGAACCATTAACGTCCAAATTAATGAAATCCTTAACTAAAAGAGTTTTCTAAAATTCTAATTTAACTAATCGAGGCATTTTATCGAACAATTTACGCTCGATACCTCAAACCACCATTAACGAGTTTTTCCAAAAACCTTGAAAATTCATCCAACCCTAACCTATGTCCTAAATCATTTAATTTCGTCCAATAACGCTCCATACGTTCAATACATTCATAAATTCAGTAAACCTATCGATTTCAAAGCCTAAATCACATTTTTAACGAAACCCTAAACGTAAACCCTAACGTTAAACAACCCAAAAACTACGAATAAACTTTCCAAAATCATAGAACCTTACCTATAATCGAGTTTGGGGAAGGAATCGCGAAGAAAATCGAGTCGCCGGAGGAGGAATCGTCGTCGGAGAGGGAAAGAAGCCGCGGAAGAAAGAGGAGAAATAAGGGAGGAAGAGGAGAAATTTTGTTTTAAATAAATTGACTTGGAAAATTACTATTTTGCTCTTCCTTTGTATTTCTATTTGTTTCGTCGCTTGTTTCGTTAATTGTCTAACGATTCGGTTTCTCCAAATTTCCTTATTTCACCAATAACTTCAACTTATTATAAGGGTTCTATTAAAACTGTCTGTTTGCAAAAAGTATCATTTATATTACAATAAACGTAATTCTCGTAAAATTAGCATTAAACTCTTAAAATTCCCGAAATTTTCTCAAAATTCTTATTAATTATTAAAATTCTAATAATGTTTTCCTTTGGTAAAATTGGCTTGATTTGACATATTTATAAAAATATCATTTATATTAACATCCCGTAAAGCCGGATATTATAGAAACAAGCAGTTAGCTTATATAAGCCTTACAATGAGACAAAAGAGGAAACAAACAGCCCACATTTTTACTGGTTCTAATAACGTGGTAAATGGCTAAGGAAATGGTCAGACTCTACCTACATGTCCTAAATAATAGGAGTTATTAACTGAATGAACTTTAACAACTTCAACTATAACTCTAATGACCCCAACAATTCCTTCCCTAAACTGATTGCAGTATGCTTTCAGTTTATTTGTGGTACCACGCATACACCCCTTAACTCACGGAACTTCAAGAACATATCCAGCTTAAGTGGTTTTGTCATAATGTCTACAACTTGTTCTTGTGTGATACAGTGTTTCAGCTCAATAACTCCATCTCTGGTCAAATCAGGCAAGAAATGAAACCTTACATCAATGTGTTTGCTGCGTCCATGCATGACTGAGTTCTTGGATAGCTTAATGGTAGAACTGTTGTCACATAACACAGTAGTACACTTTCCTTGAGAATGACCAAGCTTCTCCAATACTCTCCTCATCCACACCCCTTGACAAGCACAAGATGTAGCTGCCACAAACTCTGCTTCAGTAGTGGACAAAATAACTACAGGTTGTTTTTTAAGGACCAAGACACAACTCCTTCACTGAGTAGAAACACATAACCAGAAGTGCTTTTCCTGTCATCTACATCTCCTCGATAATCACTATCTGTATATGCCATCAATTCTCCACTACCCTGCTTTCGATAAAAGACTTCCAAGTCCATACTACCTTTCAAGTATCTTAACACCATTTTCACAGCTTGCAAATGCAACTCAGTTGGACTTGCCATGAATCTATTAATGAGACACACCACATACATCAAGTCTGGTCTTGTCACAGTTAGATACATAAGACTTCCGACCAATTGTTTGTACATGGTAGCATTCACCTTGGCTTCTTTTTCATTCTTCATTAGTCTAACGCCAAGAACAATGGGATTCTTCACACTATTACTCTTCCCCATCCTAAACCTCTCCAAAACTTCTTTTGCGTACTTTCTTTGACTGATATAAATGCCTTTAGGATTTTGTAAAACTTCCACACCGAGAAAATATTTCATCTTTCCCAAATCAGTCATATCAAATTCAAGTTGCATAGAATTCTTGAACTTAACAAACATACTCTCATCGTTACCAGTAAAAATTAGATCATCAACATATAAGCTAATAATCAAAATTTTACCTTCATCTTCTGGTTTATGAATAAGGTGTGTTCACAGCTGCACCTCTCAAATCCTTCTTTGACAAAGTATGCTTCAATCAGGCTGTACCATGCATGAGGGGCTTGTGCCTTTCTTCTCATAACCCTGTGGTTGCTCGACAAACACTGCTTCATTTAGCTCTCCATGTAAGAAAGTGCTTTTGACGTCAAGTTGATACACACTCCAACCATTTCGAGCTGCTAAAGCAATTACCATTTAAATTGTATCCCACCGAGCCATAGGCTCAAACACCTCAATATAATCTATGCCATGTTGTTATCATACCCTTTCGCCACCAATAGAGTCTTACACTTGTCAATCTTGCCATTTTCATTTAGTTTGGTTTTGAAAACCCATTTTACTCTAATCTTTTTCATTCCTTTAGGCAAATCTGTCAACTCCCAAGTCCCATTTCTTTCAATTGCTTCTATCTCCAAGTCTATGGCAGCTCTCCACGTGGAACTCTGAAAAGCTTCTTCAAATGTAGTCGGATCTGCAGTTGAGATAAACAGAACAAAATTTTTTTGCTCAGTTTCTTCTTCTGAAAATTCTCTCCCACACACATAATCTTCCATCCAGAACGGTACTCTTCTGTTCCTCCCTTCTGGTGAGATTTCTTCAGATGTTAGACAATTCTCTCCAGGTGACTCATCTAAAGATAAGCTAACCTCTCCTCCTTCTTCAGATTCTTCTTCACTTTGATTATGTTCACTTTCTTCTTTATTACTATCTCCCCACTCGAGGGTATCAAGTCTTACTTCTTCCTTACTTCTCCCCCAATTCCAGCACTCATTTTCTTCAAAAACCACATCTCTGCTTACAGCTATCTTCTTGGACTCTGGATCATAAAGTCTATATGCTTTAGACTCTTCACTCATACCTAGCAACACACACTGAAAACTCTTATCATCCAGCTTCTTTCTTTTACTATCTGACACATGAACATAGCCAATGCAGCCAAAAACTCAAAAATAATCAACATTGGGTTTGACACCACTCCAAGCCTCTTCAGGAGTCATATCTTTCACTGTCAATGTAGGACTTCTATTGAGCACATGTGCTGTCCAATTTACTACTTATGGCCAGAATTTTTTCGGAACTTGCTTCTCCGATAACATACTTCTAACCATGTTTATGATTGTTTTTTTCTTGCACTCAGCTACTCCATTTTGTTGGGGAGTGTAGGCTGCAGTGAGCTGCCTACTAATACCATTAGCTTTGCAAAAGGCATTAAACTCATAAGATGTGAACTCTCCACCCCTATCTATGCGCAGACAACAAGTAAAAGCTCTGTCTCTTTTTCAACAAGGTTTTTGTAACTCTTGAAGATAGTAAAAGCTTCAGATATTTCAGTAAGAAAATATAGCCACACCTTACGACTGTAATCATCAATAAAGCTTATGAAATACCTTTTCTTACTATTGGAGAAAGGTTTGATGGGTCTACATATGTCATCATGTACCAACTGCAATCTTTGTGATGCTTTCCATGAACTCCTATTTGGAATTGCATCCTTGTGTAGCTTTTTCACCGTGCAATCAGTGCATATTTTGGATGGTGCCTTCAATTGTGGTAACCCTCTCACCATTTGCTTATATTGTAATGTTCTCCGACCCTTGAAACTTAGATGCCCATATCTGCAGTGCCAAAGGTGAGTGTTGTCTTCGAGAATTGTTTGGAAGCAAGTGGGAGCTTTCGGTAGAATTCTTGCAAGTAGTATGAACATCCTATTTGCAGACATTGCTGTTTGCATAATAAGCCCTTTCTTGGGATGATAGACTCTGCATACTCCATGTTGTATCAAAACAACAACACCTCTTTCTTGCAATTGTCCAACACTTAATAAGTTATTTTTCAACTCAGGTATATAGAAAACATCAGTGATTTCTTGAGTAACCCTAACAATTTGCATCCTTATGTTACCCTTTCTCAACACAGCCATCTTGGAATTATTCCTGAGCGTTACGGATTGCCGAAATTCCTCATCAAGATCTGAGAACCACTGCTTATTTGCACACGTATGATTGCTACATCATGAGTCAAGGAACCAGACAGCTTCTCTCCTTTATTGATTAAGTTCCACATATGACATCAATAACATTTCTTCTTTCTTCTCAAACTCAGCATAATTTGCTTCCTTCTCCCATTTAAAACACTCATATTGAAAGTGCCCTAATTGATGACACTTATAACACTCAACTATAGCCTTGTTGAATGCTTGCCTACCTTTTCCTCTGCCTCTTCCTTGAGAAACTCCACGAGCTCGATCGCCTCCTCTTCCACCAACTCTATTATCATAGGTAACCTTTAATGCCTGCTCATCTCCTCCATGCCCATTCATCCTCTGCTCATGTACCAGCAAGCTACTTTGAAACTCATCAATAGTTAAGATGTCTAAGTTATTAGACTCTTCAATTGAACACACAATATAGTCGAACCTTGGTGTCATTGATCTTAGGATCTTTTCAATGATCACCACTTGCTCCATGTTTTCACCATGAATCTTCATTTTGTTTGCTATGATGAGTGTTCAAGCGAAGTACGCATCAACACTTTCACCCTCTTTCATCTGTAAAACCTCAAACTCCTTCTGAAGAGCATGGAGCTGTTCTCTTTTGACTCTTGTAGAACCCTTGTACTTCTGCTTCATAGAGTCCCAGATGTGCTTGGCAGTGTCTCTGATCGTCTCCATAATAGTTCGATCAATGGCTTGGAACAGATAATTCTTGACCTTCAAGTCTTTCAGCTTCTGGTCTACAATTGATTTTTGTTGTGCTTCAGTAAGCTCTACTCCTTTTGTTGCAGCAAGGATTCTAGTCTCCACCAAACTCCAATATTCCTTTGAGCGAAGAAAATTTTCCATAAGCATGGACCAATGATCATAATCGCCATCAAACTTAGGAATTATAGGTTGAACGAAGTTATTTTCAGCTGCCATACTTCGATTCTCTCTCTTCTCACTCTTTCTCTTCTTAAAAAACTGCGGTTGCTTTACAATCAGGCCCCGTGATAGGGCTCTAATACCAGATTGTTGTAAACTCTAAGCACAAGTCAATTCACAAAAAAATATCTGTTATTGAATTAGAAACAAGCAGTTGGCTTATATAAACCTTACAACGAGACAAAATAGGAAACAAACAGTCCACGTTTTTACTGGTTCTAATAACGTGGTAAATGGCCAAGGAAATGGTCAGACTCTACCTACAAGTCCTAAATAATAGGAGTTATTAACTGAATGAACTTTGACAACTTCAACTATAACTCTAATGACCCCAACGTTATTGTATTCTACTTTTTAAAGTCTTCCAAAATTACTTCTCATTTCATGTCAGATCATTTAAATTTCAAATCCAAAAATCTTCTTACCAATATCCTCTCCTTCTGCTTAGCTGTAATATTTCAAAATTTAAAATCCAAAAAAAGATTTTCTCTTTCTTCCTTTGAATATTTAACTCCAATTTCTTCCATATTTTAAGCAATTTCTTTTCTTTTTACTTCTCTGGATCTTTATTTGAATAAGCGTATCATTTCTTGTATTCTTGGTAATCAACATCCTTCACATCTGTATCGTTCTACAATAATTATCAATTAATGATAAATCTTCTCCAAAAGAGAATGAATAATGACTATCTTAATAAAAACTTATGTTGTGTGCGATGATATAGCATTTTCTGATAATTTACATATTTTTATGTGTTCATTACCAATTTTTAACAATATATACATAAAAAAACACTTGTATAATGTCTTTTTCAAGACTTATCACATCTCAAACTTGAATAATTGCTCGTCCTCGAGTGATGGAAACAAAAAATAAAAATACTTGCAAACAACTTTAATCATACTCGAACAATTATCATCCAAAATTCCCAAGATTGACTTCAATTCTCAATCAATGAAATTTTAACATGTCATCGAATATTCAAGTTAAAATAATTCCAGATGAATCTCAAAGTAATATATCATTCAAAATGTGTGTGGGAATACGTTAATAATTAAAACTTTCTCAAATCAGCTAAATTTTATTCAATCATACTAAATTCAATACTTTATATCATAGTTTCATAAATTCTCTTTACTAACAAAAAGAAATTAGACACTTCGGATCCATAAATCAACTTTTATTATAAGTGATTGGGGAAATTAAATTTTTATTCATACATTTGTTGACTTCTCCTTAAGTCACATTACTTTGTTACGTGATTGACAACATTTATGATAAAGGTCTCTGGTTACACGATAATGTTTTTAAGACAGATAAAATATAGGAAAACATAGCCAACAAATTGCAATGGATTTTCTCCCAAAAGTCTCCCTTTATGATTTTCCACCCATCGAGTATCCAAAAGACTCATTAAAATTTAAACATAGATTAGGGAATCACAATTATTATTTTTTTTATTTTATTTTATTTTTATTTTTTATTAAATTTTTTTATTCCCCCAAATTTATTCTTTTATTTTCTTATGAATTCTTCCAATCTAATTTCATCTTGCTTTGTATTGAGAGTTTATAGATCTAGTATAAAATTTTAAATTTAAACATTAATGTAATAATTCTTAGGATTTTTGGGAAATTCTTAATTTCCAACAAAAATGTGTAAAAGGGATATGTCACAATGAGATTAATCCTAAATTATATTTATTGAATCTTCAATAATTGTTAAAATTTTCAAGGGATTTAAAATTTTAGGCAATTAAAACTATCATTGAATTTTATTAGCAGGAATAATGTTAAAATATGGTTAACGGAAATTTGTTTTTATTGACTCCAATCAGAATAGAAAATAAAACTCCACGATTAATAAAAAGAAAAGATCACAAATAGATGATATCTCCCTCACCCCCAAACTTAATTATGACAGTGACTTCACTGTCACATAAAAATAAAGTTTTCAATATCATAGTTGATCTCTTGCTTCTTTGGAAATGAGGTTGGATATTTAAGAGGTTCGCTGTGCGCTCTCCTTTTTCCTCATTAGCATCACAACTTCAAAAGGACTATGTAATTTCTTCACATAATGAATGCTGCAAACAAATCAAAATTTTAATCAGCACTGATGCTATTGCCATTGCTACAACATTGTTTTATTTTCACCACAAATCTACAAAAACAAAAAACTAATCAATTAACCAAAACTAGAAATAAAAATAAAATAAAAGGCTGGGTTGCCACCCACAAGCTCTTGTTTTATAGTCACGACCCGACTACTTCCCTCTTTCTTCTCTGTTTGGATTGTGCAAAAAGGCAGACGTTTTTTTCTTCTTCAATGTAACATCCAATAAAGAGTGTTCATCTCCTACATCATCTTGTAGTGTAGATCCTCTTTGCAATTCATTATTCCATTCTTTAGCTATCACCAAATCTAGAACATCTACATCTAAGCACTCTTCAACATCATCAAACAACTTCACGGCTTTAAGTATATTGAAAGTGACTTGTTGGTCGTTCACCCTCATGATAAACTCTCTTTTTTCAACATTAATTATTGTCCTTCCCATAGCTAAGAACGGTCTTCAAAGAATAATCAGAATCTCTTCATCTGCTTCATAATCAAGAATAAAAAGTCAATGGGAAAAATGAATTTATCTACCTTAACCAATACATCCTCGATCTTTCCTTCTTGACAACCTAATGAACGATCTGCCAACTGAAGAGTGACTGAGTGACTGTGGTAGGACGAGCTTCTCCAATTCCTAACTTTCTAAATATTGACATAGACATTAAATTTATGCTCGCTCCAATATCACATAATGTCTTACCGAAATAATTGCTCTCGATAGTACATGGAATAGTAAAATTGCCAGGATCTTTGAGCTTTGGAGGCAATTGATTCTCCAATATATAGTTGCTTTCTTCCGTAATTGCCACTGTTTCAAACACGCCAAATCTCCTCTTTTTTAGATAGAATATCTTTCATAACTTTATGTTGTAGCTTAGCATTTTCTTCCAGGCTTCAACAAATGGAATATTAATATGAAGTTGATTCAGAACATCTAAGAATTTTTAAATTGTTTATCTTGGTGTTGTCGTTGGATTCTTTGCAGAAATGGTGGATGAGGTCGCTCTTCTTGCTTTTCTGTTGTTTGATGTTGTCGCATTGCTTCAGCATCAATAATTAATTCACTGTTTTTCCGCTTTCGTGAGTTATCTTCCACCTTTCTGTCTTCATCTACTTCTGCCTTGCCTTTTCTGGTTGTTTTTCTAATTCATCTTGGTTCTTCACTGTTTCAACCTCTCTCCCATTCTGTAGCAAAATTGACTTGCAGTGCTCTTTTCCTTCTCTCCTTGGTACTTCAGTGTCACTTGGCAAAGTTCCTGGTAATCTGTTGTTTAGAGATTGAGCTATTTGACCAATTTTCCAAATTTCGCTGTGATGCTACTTGGTTTTGCAGCAATGTATTCAGATTCTGAACTATAGCATCATTCCTTGTCATATAATCTTTCATCAATTGTTCCAAGGTTGGTTGTTGTTCGAGTTGCAATTGCTTATTTTGTTGGGGCATAACTATCGGTAAGAATCTTTGAGTTTGCTGAGAAAATCTCGATGGATAAAAACCTACAGCATTATTATGGGCAACGTTCTGGTAAGAGTTTCTAGCTTGTGAATTCCATTGGAAATTCAAGGGCTGCTTCCTCCCTGGATTGTATGCATTTGTGAATCCATTATTGCTCTGATTATAAACCAAATAATTAACAGCTTCTTGGTTTGATGGAAAATATTCAAATGAATGTCCTTCACAACAAAATGCACAAGAACTACTCAATGCTTGCTGATTCGGCTTGGTTGTTGGCGTCCATATCGATTTCATTACATTAGTTAGAGTAGACATTAGAGCTGTCAAAGCTGTCATAAGATCTAGCTCCAGAAATCCAGCAACTCTTATATTTGTTGCTGCTCTCTCATATGGCCATTGGTAGTTATTTGTAGCCATTGTCTCTAATAGCTCAAATGGTTCACTATTGTCTTGATCAAGATGGCTCCATTAGCTGATGCATCCAGGATAGCTCTTGTTTGGCTGTTCAAACCATTATAAAATGTTTCCAGTTGGACCCATGCAGAGATGCCATGATTCAGACATTGCCTAACCAATTTCTTAAATCTGTCACGTGCTTCAAATAGAGATTCTATATCTTGCTGCTGAAAACTCATAATGTCACTCCTCATTCTTGCATTCTTTACTGGCGGGAAATACTTTGTCAAAAATTTTCTAGCTAGTTCAGACCATTAGTTTATCTAGTTTGATGGCAATGAGTTCAACGATGCCCTAGCTCGATCATATAGAGAGTACATAAAGAATTTTAGCCATAATATTTTCTCAGTTGGCTGCTTCATCCTCGAATGTATCACATAGCTGCATAAAATCTTTTTGATGAGAATTCGTATCCCCAGTTGCCATTCCGCTAAACTGCCCAATCATTTGTAGCATCTAGAACATCACAGGTCTTAACTCGCATCTGATGTGATCCAAGTTCAGACCAAGTTAAAGCCAAAGAATAAAGATCCAATTGAAGATACGACTGAACTAATAACGAGAGCAAAGGCGAAGCAGATAAAGGAGCAACTGAGCAATTTGGTCCGTCAGATCCTACCTCAAGAAGGAACTTGCGTTCCGAACCAAGAACCATAGCTTGTTCTCATAATCCAAGCTGTTTTGGGATGATGTTTATGTCATTGTCATTTTATTTATTTAGTTACTTCAATTGTCGTTTTAGGGTTTAAAAAGTACTTGTCATATGTCGAGTCATAAGTCGTTTTTCTTAAGTTGTCCTTATTTTAGCAATTGTTATTAGTTTAATTAAGAGTTAGAAGGGCAGATTAGTAATTTTGTTCTTAAAGGAAATCCCCCGAGCCGAGCTGACTCGACTTGCTACTGTAGCGGGCCGAGCCTGGCTCGGTCCAGTTAGGCGGGTCGAGCTGAGCCCAGATTTTGGGCTCGCGAGCTGGCCAGGGACCAGGCCAAACGAACCGGCCAACGGGCCAGCTCGTTAGCTCGGCGAGCTAGCCCGCCTGGCCCGCCCCAGCCCGCCCACCCCCAACCCATCTGCCCCCAGCTCGTCCTTCCTCCCCCAGCCCTGTCCCACCCCCGGCCAGATCGTCGACGAAGGGAGAAGAGACCGTCGCCGTTCTTCTGCGCAAAAGCTGCTGACCAATCGCGTCTCAGCCTTCTCTGGTGAAGACAGTCGTCCTCCGTTCACAGATCGCTGAACGTCAGAATCTCCACATCGCACCGTTCGCCGATCTGCTTTCTCCGGCCATGAAGAAGATCGCCGACAGATCGTCAGATCCGAATCTCCATTACACTCCAGCCGCCGCATGCCCAGCCGCCGTTCATCGTGTAGTTCATCGTTCTTCACCCACAGAAAACGCATTGGTCTTCTCACTCCTCTACTCTTCTTCAGATATTTGGGAAATTGAATAAAATTAAAGTTTTGGCAAAGAGCTGTTGGCAGGGGAAGAATTGAAACATAGATTAGCAGCTCTATGTACACGTGGGCAAAAGATAAGTCCAAATCAAAATTTAGACTTATCTTATAGTTTGATTGGTTACCACTTACCAGAGGCAGAAGATAAGTCCAAATTGAACGTACAAAATAAATTAAATTGCTTTAATAAAATATATTATATTTCATCAAATTTGTGATAATTGTAATTAATTTCTTTAAAAAAGAAACCTGACCGTTGAACACGATATAAGACAAAGGCTAGAAAATATTTTCGATCAGCAAAGATAATTATCACAAGATCACACTCGTATCGAACATTGGTCGACGAATATGCAAAATCATTCGGTAGAGCAGACAAACTTCTTTGCACGATATGTGAGAGCATTAAATGCTCATTATGACCATTCGGATCCAGCGAACCTAAAGTTTACCTATCTTTCTGGAGCACCTATTGAGGCCATATCGCCCTCCACAAGAAGGCGAAGACAACGATTAGCTCGATCAGTCATGAGTTATGTTATTTTTCATCTACGTTTTTAGTTTATTTTATGCATTAAGGACATATTTATTTTAAGTTTTGGTGATTATAGTTAGCCTTGTGACTTTGTTAAATTTTGTGATATATTTTAGTTATGCAATCTAAAATGTTTATTTATGTAAGTTTGGCTCGTTAACCTCGGCTCATTACGCTCGTTGGGCTCGCTCAGCTCGTTGGGCTCGTGGCTTGCAAGCCGGCTCGGGTTGGAAATTTTTAAGGTCGGCTTGTTAGACTCGGCTCGTTTGGCTCGGCAGGCTCGGTGAGCCGGATCTTTCTCGGCTCGGCTCGGCTCGACTCGCTCGTTTAACATTGCTAATAAACACCAATATCGTTCTACAATAATTATTAATTAATGATAAATCTTCTCCAAAAGAGAATGAATAATAACTATCTTAATAAAAGCTGATGTTGTCTGTGATGTTATAGCATTCCTTGATAATTTACGTGTTTTTATTTGATTCATCACCAATTTTTAATAATATATACATAAAAAAAACACTTGTGTAATTAGCAGTGGGCACATTTCAGTTCGGGCAGGTTTTGGAGCCGACCTGAACGGAACCGATCGGTTTTTGGTTCTAAACACAGAATCGAGATTCTCAGTTCGGTTCTGGTCGGTCGAGGTTCGATTTAAAAAGAAATTAATTTTCATTTTCAAAAAACACCTTAATATATATTAATTTAGACAACAAAATTACACCCTTGAATGTATCAATTTACCCAGCAACTAAACACCCTTAATATCAAACTAAAGTCCAAACGGCGAAGGGGAAATCGACGACATCTTGCGAGGAGCGACTACGAAGGGCGCATGACGATAGCGTGCGACTGGCGACGGCAAACGACGACGAAGGATTCTGCTCTGCAGAAGGCGAAGGCGAAGGCGTGCGAGACTGCAAGGTGCGTGAGCGTCTACGAGGGGCGAACGGCGACGAAAGATTCTGAGAGGCGATCAGGCGACGAACGAACGAAGGGCCCCTGACCGTAATTAAATAATTCGGTTTTTCGATTCGGTGTTCGGGTTGCCCGCAGAATCCGACACCGAATCAAAACCCGAATTAAAATACTAAACCCGACCCGGGATTCAAATTTTTACAAAAAAACAGAACTGAACCGACCCGCAGAGTCGATTTGGTTCCGCCCACGTTTACGAGTTATAAGTCATTTTCAAGACTTAACAATACCAAACACGAGCCAAACTTACAGTAAATGGTCCCTATTTGGACAGAAATAGTAATGCAATAAAAAAAAATACTAAACTAATTGCGAAAAACAAAATGTCCAAAAGTAAATCTCTCGCTCCCACATAATTGAGGGAGCGGGGTAGTCATTACCCTTCTTTTCCTCATTCTGCGAAGGAAAAGTTGGCTCCAGCGAGAGAGGAATGCAGGAAATCTTGCATATGGAAATATTGCTAGGAGGGGACAAGTCTTGTTCAGAGGTAAAGGTAAGCAAAGATCGCGGTGTAAACTAACACTTTTATTATGGCAGTTTAGCGGATCACGACTTGAACGAAGCAGTAGCAACACAGCAGTTCTTATACTAGGACTTTCAGAAATTTTTACAGACCGTTAAATGTATGATAACCCAAGTAAATGAAATCTTTTCCCGAGAAAGTTTGATGGAAAATTTGGGACATTAAGGGAGCAAATAGTTTACTTGATTGAACTCAATAACTGGGGGATTAAAGTTGGTGATCAGAGTTTATACGCAATGGATTTAGGGGGGAGTACTGGAAACCGATCGTCGATGATTTCGGGTAGGTAAACCAATTTCCTTCCCGTTTTATGGATTTTTGGATTTCGGTAAATGTTTTGAAATTTGGAAGTAAATATTTAGAAGTTTGGTTGAAAATCATATTTCGATTTGACCCTGTGATCTGAAAAAAATTTTCGTTTTGATTTCGTGAGGAAACATGGTGGAAATCTGGAAAAAAAGTAAGAGGAGGACGATGCTGGGCAGGAGCTGAGACCTATTTTTGGTCACGGCTCGAGTTGAGTCGAATGCGACTCCGGCCCTCTTTTGGCCGCAACTCCGGATTTCTTGAGCCGCAGCTCATGGCCTGTTTTAGAAATTTTGGGTTTCCCTACGTTATAAGGGTTGTTTTTGGCCTAAAATTTGAGATTTAAAATGTGAATCTTCAGATCTAATGTTGATAAAGGTATTATGATTAGGTACTGATATTAGAATATTGAACTCAATATGTATTGGGGCTTCCTTACATTGTATGGGCTTTGGATAAAGGTTTATCCTTACCCATGTTAAACCAAAATGAGTATTCCTTTGGAATTTTAATATAATTAACATGCTCTTTATTTATTCAATATTTTTAAATTTTTAAAAGTATATACTTGAGATACAATCTATCAATTAATTTCATTCAAATATTCTAACTATATCTCGGTCTCATCTTATAACATTTCAGGTGCTAATGAAATTGTAACGCCCCGAGTTATCTGAACCCGGTTTGCTACTCATAACGCTGAACCGAACCATGACGTCTTGATGCTAAATTTAAAATTTAACTCGACAGCCAAAATTTGACTTTTTCTAAAACTAAATATATTTTAAAACTTGCAGCGAAAAAATCAAATGAACATCAATGAAGCTAAGTAACCTGTGAACAACATTTTAAAATGACTGTTGGAAGTGTTAAGAGAAATTGGCTAAAAGACGTAAAGCTTAAAAAAAACGCGGAATGCCCGTGAAGTTGCCGAAGTCGAACACATCTGCCGACGACAAAGTCAACGAAAGAAGCAGAAATAGAAATTAGGAGGTTTCTACCGATGACGTGTACAAACAACACACCACCATCTACCGACAAGCCAACACAACTACATCTGCCGACGAAGTCAACATAACTTCATCTGCCAATGGAGTCAACATAACTTCATCTACCGATAGATTTCCATCTGTCGATAGACAAGCACGCGACATCTACCGACAACGACATTACGACTCCTTCCGATAAGATTAAAATATACGCTACATCTGCCGATAGCAAAACTACAGGTTTTGCGACTTGCACCTGCCGATGACGTCAGCCGGGGAATTCCTTCCTCCAGCATCTGCCGATCGCTAGACGACAACTCGTAACTTATATCTACCGATGACGTCAGCCGGATGACTCCTTCATCCAACTTCTGCCGATAGGCTACAGAACAGCAATACTGCTGTATTCCAAGAAAGCTCTGGCTATCAAAGGATTTAAGCATTTTACTAAGACCAATCAGAGACAGATCAAATAATGCATCACACAAATCCAGTAGAAAATAGTATTTTCAAAACCCAACAGGACACTAATATCAAAGATTCTCAGAATGTATTCAAAGTTTTTAAAAAAAACACTACTATCATAAAATTTTCAGAAAAGGAAACATCTATATTGAATTAGTTACTCCCAACTCGACACCTGCAGCCATGGATTAAACCGCCTCAACAGATGACCAAACCGATGCTTGAAAATGCTCCTCCAACCAGCCTATTCCTCATGTTGGTCGGTAAACATACCTTCAGTGACTTCTTCACCTACATCACAAAACTCATCTATTAGCCTCATGCTAAGCAAGTAGAGTGATGACTGAAATGGATCAATGAAGCAATAATTTTCCTAAACATGCGGTCTCTACTTTCTCATCTCAGTTGTATTCAAATTCGTTCTCTGTTGATCCCTCTGTACGATGGGAAAGTGGATCAGTCATTCCCCAAAGCATACATCCTCTGATCTCAATTAAGGGGCGGATTAATTCCCTTAACAGTTAACTGGTCTGATCCCCCTGTAGGATTGGGAAGTGGATCACTTTTCCCAAAACCTCAATCCTCTGTTCTCAGTTAAGGGGCGGATTAATCCCCCTTAACAGTTGTTCTGATCATCCTGCTCACACTTACCATGCGTTTCATGTAAATTCATTTTCGTAATCTTTCAAAAAAAACATGATGCATGACAACTGGAAAATAAACATACAAAGCATACATAAATCCTACTGTTTTGTGATGTAGGCCCGAAGGCACAAACAAACTCTACTTACCTGGATTCTTGGCGAGTGCTCGGTTAGGAGCTTCTTCGGGATCTTTCTCACCTAGAACATAAACAGAACATTAAGTCAACCTGTACTAAATCTCATTCTAAGGCATTTAGAAAACCTAAGGGAATAGTTGGGAGTTCTGATCGCCAAGCATTACTGATTTTATGCTAAACCCGTATCTACTCACTTTCCTGATGAGTTCCCAAAATACATATCTAACACTTCCCCATACAATCTTCCTTAGTTACTAAGTCAGAAAAATCGAGGTAGAAACTTACCTAGTTCGGCGAACGGATTCGGGGAAGGAAATCGCCTGGGAAGTCTGCTGGTTTGAGCTGAAAACCGAGAGCAAGAATGAATGGTGGCGGCTAAGCTCAATAAATTCTTTTTAAATAGGTTATCCACTAATAAGTTTTTAATTTACCATAATGCCCTTGCATATCCATTCATTAACCTAATCCATATTTGCACATCTTAATTTGACGAATTAAATTGGGTTTAATGGAACCGGGTGCTACAGTCTACCCTCCTTAAAAGAATTTTGTCCTCAAAATTCAATACTTGAATAACTCTGGATGTTGGTCCATTATGTCTTGTTGGCGCTCCCATGTTGCCTCCTCTGTGTTCTGATTGTGCCACAAGACTTTCACCAGCGGCACTTCTTTGTTGCGTAGTACCTTTACTGCATAATCCAGAATCTTTACTGGCTTCTCCTCGTAGGTAAGTGTAGGTTGAATTTCAATGCTTTGCTGTTCAACAACTTGGGACGGATCCCGCACACACTTCTTTAACATCGAGACATGGAACACGTCATGTATCCCTCCCATAGAAGCTGGTAGCTGTAACTGATAGGCTGCCTTCCCAATCCTTTTCAGAATTGAGAAAGGACCAACAAATCTAGGATTCAATTTGCCTCTCTTTCCAAATCTCACAACTCTTTTGAATGATGATACCTTAAGAAAAACCTCATCGCCTACATTAAACTCTAATTCTCTGCGTCTTCTGTCAGCATAGCTCTTCTGTCGGCTTTGAGCTGTTAAGATCCTCTGACGGATGAGAGCAACCTTCTCAATAGTCTGCTGCACAATGTCAGGACCAAGCAACTGTGCTTCACCAACTTCGTCCCAGTACAAAGGAGATCTACATCTTCGTCCATACAAAGCTTCATACGGTGCCATTCCTATTGTTGCTTGAAAACTGTTATTATAAGAAAATTCCACCAAAGGCAGATACTTGCTCCAAGAACCTTGAAAATCCAAAACACATGCCCGAAGCATATCCTCTAATGTTTGAATGGTTCTTTCCGATTGTCCATCTGTTTGAGGGTGAAAGGCTGTACTGAAGTTTAGCTGTGTGCCCATGGCTTTATGTAAACTCTTCCAAAATTTGGATGTGAATCTAGAGTCTCGGTTCGAAACTATAGTAGCTGGAACTCCATGTAGTCGCACAACCTCATGCACATACAGTTCGGCTAGCTGATTCATAGAGTAAGTCATCTTGATGGGTAAGAAATGGGCTGATTTGGTTAATCGATCGATTATCGTCCAGATTGCATCATGTCCTTTTGCTGTTCTGGGTAATCCTACAACAAAGTCCATGGTTATCTGCTCCCATTTCCATTCGGGGAGTGGTAATGGCTCTAACATTCCTGCAGGTCTCTGATGTTCAGCCTTAACCTGCTGGCAGATCAAACACAATCCTACATGTTCAGCAACGCTCCGCTTCATTCCTGGCCACCAATAAGTCTGCTTAAGGTCTCTGTACATCTTTGTACTACCAGGATGAACTGAAAATCTAGAAGTGTGAGCTTCAGAAAGGATTTCATCACGAAGCTCTTTTTTGGCTGGCACAAAATATCTATTCCTGAACTTAAGTATTCCATCATCAGTATAATTGAAGTCCAAATTGTCAGTAGAATCCATGCTCGACTTGAACTTTTTACACTCCTCATCAATGTCCTGGGTTTCTTTTATCTTTTCTAGAATGGTAGGTTTCAAGAAGATGGTAGAAAGTATAGCTGCTACATTGGACACAGTTTCTAGGTTAAACTTATGAAATTCAGTCTCTAAGGCCACCGGCATATCCAGAATAAAAGCTGAGGCTGACGGTATTACTCTACTTAATGCATCAGCCACCACATTGGCCTTACCAGGGTGGTATTTAATCTCAAAATCGTAGTCTTTAACAAACTCCAACCACCTACGTTGCCTCATATTTAATTCCTTCTGCGTGAAAATATACTTCAGACTTTTATGATCCGAAAATATTTCACAAGGCTGTCCATACAAGTAGTGCCTCCAAATCTTAAGTGCAAATACTACAGCAGCTAATTCTAAATCATGGGTAGGGTAATTCTTCTCATGAGTTTTCAACTGTCTAGAGGCATAAGCTATGACCTTACCATCTTGCATTAACACACATCCAAGACCAACCTTGGAAGCATCACAGTAAATACTAAATTTACCATCCACAGCTGGAAGGGTTAAAATTGGAGCATTGGTTAGTTTCTGTTTTAAGGTCATGAAACTATGTTCACATTCATCGGTCCATATATACTTCACATTTTTCCTGGTTAACTTAGTAAGGGGTGTAGCAATCTTTGAAAATCCTTCAATGAACTTTCTGTAATACCCTGCTAACCCGAGGAAACTCCTAATATCAGAAGCATTCTTCGGTTGAGGCCATTCCTTAACCGCACGAACTTTGGCTGGATCGACAGATATTCCATCCCCAGAGATCACGTGACCAAGAAAGTGAACTCTGTCCAACCAAAACTCACACTTGGAAAACTTAGCATAAAGCTGGTGCTGTCTGAGTACTCCTAACACCAAACTTAAATGCCTTGCATGCTCATTCTTAGTTCTAGAGTAGATCAGAATGTCGTCTATGAATACTATGACAAACTTGTCCAAATACTCATGAAACACCCTATTCATGAGATCCATGAAAGCTGCTGGTGCATTTGTCAAACCAAAGGACATAACAAAAAATTCGTAATGTCCATATCTCGTACGAAAGACAGTCTTTGGTATATCCTCAGACTTAACCTTCAATTGGTAGTACCCCGATCTTAAGTCAATCTTAGAGAAAACTCGTGCACCTTGTAGTTGGTCAAACAAATCATCGATCCTAGGTAATGGGTACTTATTCTTGATGGTTAACTTATTTAATTCTCGGTAGTCAATGCACATGCGCATTGATCCGTCCTTTTTCTTAACAAAGAGAACTGGTGCACCCCACGGTGAATAACTTGGCCGTATGAATCCTTTTTCCAACAGTTCCTCTAACTGTTTCTTTAATTCCTTGAGTTCCGTTGGTGCCAATCTGTATGGATTCTTAGATATAGGTTCAGCACCAGGATAGACATCCACCACAAATTCGATCTCTCTATCAGGTGGTAAACCAGGCAGGTCATCAAGGAAAACTTCAGGGAAATCTTGAGCTATTGGAACCTTTTGGAGACTCGGTTCTCCTACCAGCTTTGTGTCTAATACACTGACAAGAAAGCATGAGTACTCACTACACGGGAAAGGTTTAGCGCCGACAGAGGATAAAACAGACATCCTTCTGTCTTTCCTTGAGGCTTGAAAGGTGTGTTTCGAACCACCAGGGGGTTGGAAACTAACTATTCCAGTTCTACAGTCTACTGTGGCATAGTGCTTAAACAACCAATCCATTCCTAAGATTACATCAAATCCCATGATCTCTAAAATAATGAGATCAGCAGGTAGGTTCTTATCTCCTACTGTCACTACCCTATTAAGCAGCACACGGCTAGAGCGCATGAGTTCGCCAGAAGGTAAAGCAACATTGAACATATGCTCAGAAAGTGAAGACTCGTCGTCTAATTTATCAGCAAAGGCAGACGCTATGAAGGAATGTGTTGCACCTGAATCTATTAAAGTAAAAGCAGACATAAAATTGACTAGTATGGTACCTGACACAACAGCAGGCTGATCTTCATCACCTGATTCTACCATGGAGAATATTCTTGGCTTGACATTCACAGGGCCATTCTTCAGAGCTGGACAATCCCTATTCATGTGGCCAACTTTATTACAATTATAACAGCGAAGGACTCTGGGCTTTGGGCAATCCTTAAGCAGATGCCCGGTCTCCTCACAGTTGAAACACTTCCCCGCGCTAATTCTACACTCTCCCGGGTGAAATCTTAAACACTTTGGGCATTGAGGGAACTTCTTAGTATCTGGTGTCTTCTTCTCCTTCCCTTGACTGCCCTGGCCCTCACCGGGCCTCTTCGTTCCCCTGTGATGGTGTGGCTGGGTGAACTTTCGTGGAGCCGCACTAAACCCAGCACACTTCATCTCCGCCTCTTCCACTTCTAACGCCGTGGACACTACTTCACTGTAGGACAATCCTTTTATACCCGAGAACTTGACTCCTCTATAAATCTCAGGTTTCAACCCATGCACAAATTGGAACACTTTATCCTCATCTCTGCGTGTGAGGTGTCCGGCAAACCTTGATAGGGATTCAAACTGTCTGCTGTATTCAGCTACGGTCCCTGTCTGTTTCAAGTTCATGAACTCCAACTTCTTTGTGGTCTGAACAGTACTGTTAAAATACTTCTCATAGAAAATCTCCTTAAATTGCGTCCAAGTCATCGTGAGAACATCATGGGTGGTCTCCATCGTTTCCCACCAAAGTTGAGCATCACCGGCAAAGTGGAAGGTTGCCAAAATGACCTTTTCTCCTTCTCCCACATTTGCACACCTAAACATGCTTTCTATCTTTTTCAACCATTCCTCGGCCACAATTGGATTAGCTGACTTTCCATCAAAAGTGGGTGGTCGCAACCTCCTAAACCTCTCTCCTGCCTGTTCATTGCTGGAACCCGAGTTGGCACTCCCTTGTACCTCTCGGTTCAGTAGCAGTCCCAACTGATCGGACTGCTGGCACATCATATCAGATTGCTGGCGTACCAAGTCTGTCAGCTGCCTGATCACACCAGAATTCTCAGTACTCTCCGGGTTTGGTGTCCCCCTCTGTACTCTCGGTCTACCTGGTCGTCTAGACATTTTACTATATCCCTGTAAAAGGTTAACTATTTTCATAAATATCTAATAACTAAAACTAACATAAACACTTACGGTTGTTGGAGTACTTCCATGCAACGATCGGCACTGTTGAGTAATTCTTTGAACGGTTTAACCAAATGTCTCTGATACCAACTTGTAACGCCCCGAGTTATCTGAACCCGGTTTGCTACTCATAACGCTGAACCGAACCATGACGTCTTGATGCTAAATTTAAAATTTCACTCGACAGCCAAAATTTGACTTTTTCTAAAATTAAATATATTTTAAAACTTGCAGCGGAAAAATCAAATGAACATCAATGAAGCTAAGTAACCTGTGAACAACATTTTAAAATGACTGTTGGAAGTGTTAAGAGAAATTGGCTAAAAGACGTAAAGCTTAAAAAAAACGCGGAATGCCCGTGAAGTTGCCGAAGTCGAACACATCTGCCGACGACAAAGTCAACGGAAGAAGCAGAAATAGAAATTAGGAGGTTTCTACCGATGACGTGTACAAACAACACACCACCATCTACCGACAAGCCAACACAACTACATCTGCCGACGAAGTCAACATAACTTCATCTGCCGATGGAGTCAACATAACTTCATCTACCGATAGATTTCCATCTGTCGATAGACAAGCACGCGACATCTACCGACAACGACATTACGACTCCTTTCGATAAGATTAAAATATACGCTACATCTGCCGATAGCAAAACTACAGGTTTTGCGACTTGCACCTGCCGATGACGTCAGCCGGGGAATTCCTTCCTCCAGCATCTGCCGATCGCTAGACGACAACTCGTAACTTATATCTACCGATGACGTCAGCCGGATGACTCCTTCATCCAACTTCTGCCGATAGACTACAGAACAGCAATACTGCTGTATTCCAAGAAAGCTCTGGCTATCAAAGGATTTAAGCATTTTACTAAGACCAATCAGAGACAGATCAAATCATTGCATCACACAAATCCAGTAGAAAATAGTATTTTCAAAACCCAACAGGACACTAATATCAAAGATTCTCAGAATGTATTCAAAGTTTTTAAAAAAAACACTACTATCATAAAATTTTCAGAAAAGGAAACATCTATATTGAATTAGTTACTCCCAACTCGACACCTGCAGCCATGGATTAAAGCGCCTCAACAAATGACCAAACCGATGCTTGAAAATGCTCCTCCAACCAGCCTATTCCTCATGTTGGTCGGTAAACATACCTTCAGTGACTTCTTCACCTACATCACAAAACTCATCTATTAGCCTAATGCTAAGCAAGTAGAGTGATGACTGAAATGGATCAATGAAGCAATAATTTCCCTAAACATGCGGTCTCTACTTTCTCATCTCAGTTGTATTCAAATTCGTTCTCTGTTGATCCCTCTGTACGATGGGAAAGTGGATCAGTCATTCCCCAAAGCATACATCCTCTGATCTCAATTAAGGGGCGGATTAATTCCCTTAATAGTTAACTGGTCTGATCCCCCTGTAGGATTGGGAAGTGGATCACTTTTCCCAAAACCTCAATCCTCTGTTCTCAGTTAAGGGGCGGATTAATCCCCCTTAACAGTTGTTCTGATCATCCTGCTCACACTTACCATGCGTTTCATGTAAATTCATTTTCGTAATCTTTCAAAAAAACATGATGCATGACAACTGGAAAATAAACATACAAAGCATACATAAATCCTACTGTTTTGTGATGTAGGCCCGAAGGCACAAACAAACTCTACTTACCTGGATTCTTGGCGAGTGCTCGGTTAGGAGCTTCTTCGGGATCTTTCTCACCTAGAACATAAACAGAACATTAAGTCAACCTGTACTAAACCTCATTCTAAGGCATTTAGAAAACCTAAGGGAATAGTTGGGAGTTCTGATCGCCAAGCATTACTGATTCTATGCTAAACCCGTATCTACTCACTTTCCTGATGAGTTCCCAAAATACATATCTAACACTTCCCCATACAATCTTCCTTAGTTACTAAGTCAGAAAAATCGAGGTAGAAACTTACCTAGCTCGGCGAACGGATTCGGGGAAGGAAATCGCCTGGGAAGTCTGCTGGTTTGAGCTGAAAACCGAGAGCAAGAATGAATGGTGGCGGCTAAGCTCAATAAATTCTTTTTAAATAGGTTATCCACTAATAAGTTTTTAATTTACCATAATGCCCTTGCATATCCATTCATTAACCTAATCCATATTTGCACATCTTAATTTGACGAATTAAATTTGGTTTAATGGAACCGGGTGCTACAGAAATGTAACTGTCTCAATCCACGGGGAATCGCACCAAAAATTCGGGTTCATTTTGGATTTCCCTCTTGATCAATAACAACCACAGTATTGTTATAATAGCGTATTATCATACCATTTTCACTCACCGCAGCATTGTCATTATAGCGTATTATCATACCGTTTTCACGTTTGATTTCTTCACAAGTACGCACTATTACAACTCTAATCACTCCTGATCTTTCTAGAGGTGTAATTGGGACTGCTTCTTTTATTACAGCAATACTAATGTCACCAATATCAGCATATCGTCGATTACTAGCTCCTATGATTCAAATACACATCAATTTCCAGGCCCGCTGTTATCCGCTACATTCAAATGACTTTGAGATTGAATCATATTATTTTTGTGAATATGTTCTTTCAATTCAAATGGCTAAAAAAACAAAAAGAAATATTGTTTGTTCAAACCAAACAAAAAAGAAATTGGAAATGGCAATTTTTATTTGCATACCAAAGACCGCTTTCCTTTGATTCTACATTCTTATCCAGAAATAATGAATTGAATTCGTATAGGCATTTTTTTCACCGCTATTGAAATAGCTTTTCTGGCTATATTTTTTGCTGCTCCGCCCATTTCATAAAGTATTCTACCTGGTTTAACGACAGTTATCCAATATTTAGAAGATCCTTTCCCTGAACCCATACGTGTTTCTGTGGGTCTTACTGTAACTGGTTTGTCTGGAAATATACGTACCCATATTTTTTTGCCACATCGTGCATTTCATGTCATTGCTCTTCGTCCCGCTTCTATTTGTCTAGATGTGATCCAAGCGGATTCAAGTGCCTAGAGAGCATATATACCGAAACAAATATGATTACCTCGATACAAAATTTCTTTCATTCTTCCTCTATGGTATTTATGAAATCTAGTTTTTTTGAAGTTATAGTAGATGATTGTTTTTTCTCAATTTCATCTCTACTACGGAACCGAACATGAGAGTTTCTTCTCATCCAGCTCTTCACGAATGAAATGATTCCAAAATAATAGACTATACATATATAATGTCAATAATAGACTGAATTAGGGTATTCTTTGAGATTCCATCTAGTCTATTATTCATTTTTCTCTCTTCATTTGAAATATCACTAAATATGTATTCTATTTATACATTATTTATATATTAAAAAAAAGTCACATTTTTTTAAGGTCTTATAAATAATGGAATCTTTATTTAATTTTGGTTTCTCTTTTATTTAATTATATATTATTTTTTTGTGGGTCTTTGATAGACTAAAATATAGAAATTCAAGCCAATAAAAAAAATTTGCGGGCGAATATTTACTCTTTTTATATGTATTTACGTTCTAAGCTTATCCCATGAAATGACATTTTCTGAATTAATGGAATGGTCTTGGGTGGATTCCGCCATCCTACCCAATGAATCATTAATATTTATTTTCAACAGAATATTATGTATTCTTGGGTACTCTCGTCCCCATCATTTCTTGATTAATGGTTAGGTCTTAATTCTACAATAGAGTCTCTAATTAATGAAATTTGTTGTTCAGTCAATCTTCTCCGTCTTTATTGACTAAGGGCTCTTGGTTTTTTTTCTTCTATTAACAGATTAATCTAATTATGAATCAATCAGTATTGTTGTTTTCTTACACTACCTTTTATGAGATGATTCATAGACCTTACATATTTCATATTGGAATCTTATATCATTGATATTTTTTTTCTCTCTTTCTTTCACCCTTTCATTTATCCATATACTTTTAATGCTTCACAACTTATAATTAGATTGGTTTTTTCGTTTATGAAAAAAAGATTTCAGTTGCTACAATGATATGACAACATGTAACGACCCCGTTTCCCAGCAAGATATTGTCCGCTCTGGGGATTGGGCCGTAGCCCTATCCTCCCCTCACGGCTTTGTTTGGCAAGAACTTCCCGGAAGGTCACCCAACCTAGAATTGCTCTCGCCGAAGCACTTTTAACTTTGGAGTTCTTATGGGATCCGTTGCCAATTGTGCTCCAAAACGCGTCTTGCTATGTTGGGAGGGATCTCTTACATATGTTTCATTTCCACATACTTCCCCAAGCGATGTGGGATTGTGACGACCCCCTCTTTACGACCTGTCACCTTCCGGTTCGCCCGCGTGGACGTACCGTCATCCGGGTTCCGGTTCGTTCAGCCATCGTACCATACGTGCACATTCGGGTCTTCACAATCACCCCCTCTCGGGGGTCCAACGTCCTCGTTGGGCACATTTTCGGTTGGGTACAGGCTCTGATACTATTTGTAACGACCCCTTATCCCAGCAAGATATTGTCCGCTCTGGGGATTGGGCCGCAGCCCAATATCCTCCCCTCACGGCTTTGTTTGGCGAGAACTTCCCGGAAGGTCACCCAACCTAGAATTGCTCTCGCCGAAGCACTTTTAATTTCAGAGTTCTTATGAGATCCGTTGCCAATTGTGCTCCAAAACGCGTCTTGCTATGTTGGGAGGGATCTCTTACATATGTTTCATTTCCACATACTTCCCCAAGCGATGTGGGATTGTGACGACCCCCTCTTTACGACCTGTCACCTTCCAGTTCGCCCGCGCGGACTTATCGCCATCCGGGTTCCGGTTCGTTCAGCCATCGTACCATACGTGCACATTCAGGTCATCACACAACATATCATGACTGCTTTCTTTTTTCGATCTAGATAATGTGAAACGATGAATTGGTTTTTTTTTTTTCAATTACTAGTTCAGATTATGTTATGGTCCGGTCCATTTTTATCCTAACAGAAAAACCAATGACCACACTAAGCATAGCAATTATTTCAAATAATTAATTGAATTTTTATTTAAGCCTATAGAATTTCTCATTTACTATTAAAAAAAGAATTATTATTTTTTTGTTCTATGATTGAATAAAATAGAATTAATTTTATCTCCAGCATTTGCATTGTTTTTAAAATGTTATTTTGAGACATGCTCTCATATAAATGTAGAGATGACAAACGAAGCAGTTGAGCCTAAAAAATTCTAGCTCGCCGAGTTTGAAAAATTCTAGCGCACCAAATCTAGAAAGTTAAACAAGTCAAGCCTGACGTAATAAGCTTGACAAAAAAAAAGTTCAACTTGAGCTAACTCGCGAGCCAATGTTAAACGAGTCGAGCTGAAATAGTTAAACGAGCTTAGTGAGTCTTAACGAGTCAAGTCTAACGAACCAAATATACATAAATATTTTTAAATTATATAAATTTAATATATATTTAAATTAGTTATTGAAATTATAATAATTATTTATTATTATAATGTCAAAATATAATAATTAATCATTTCTTTAAAAAAATATATTATTAATATATAAAATGACATATATTTAGGAAACAAATTATTTGAAAAGATCCACTAACAAAGTATCACATGAATCTCATTAAAAATTATACACATATTAACTAAGTTGACTCCTATTTAATTGTCAATTATTTGCAAGTAGGGATGACAAATGAGTCAACCTGAGCCAACGTTAAAAAAGTCTAGCTAACTGAATCTAATGAGTTAAACTAGGTGAACCTAACGAGCCTAGCGAGCTCAACGAGCCGAGCCTCACAAGACTGTAAAAAAATTTCAATCCAAGCTGAGTCGCAAGCAAAAGTTATAAATGAGTCGAATTGAGCCTCCTATAGTGAGTGTCGAGCCGAACGAGCGCTCTGGCTGTAACACCCGAGTTTTTCGGGTTTCCGCTCCAAGGCTATCTTCGTAAATAAGTAAATTAGGTCCGTTTTGCGGTCGGATAGTTTTATTAGGACCCTAGAAATTTATGGAGATTTGTAGAAGAATAAGTGAAATTTTAGAAACCCAAATCGAGAAGAGTAATGCTAGAGTTCCCGTTTTACCCTTTTAGTATGTTAATTCGTAAAAATAGCAAAATAAGTCCATTTTGGGAACGGTGAGTTTTGTTAGAACTCTAATATTAAATTGGAATATTTGGAGAAATAAGGAAATTGCAGAAAAACCGAATTGATAGACTAATTAAAGAATTAAGCATGGAATTGAGTTAAGGGTAAGTAAATTAAAAAGTAAAGATTTTATAATTTTTATAAAAAAACAATTTTTATAAAAATGGAATGGCTTCGCGATGAAGCCATTCCCCTGTTGTTCGAGCTCAAGCCCGACGCCGAGAGAGACGAGGGAGACGGCGACTCTACTCCTCCGACGACGGTGATTTCTCGCCGTTTTCAGGCCAGACGACGGCGACGTGCGATCTCCGGCCATCTCCGCGCGAAACCCGACCGGTATGGCTCGTTTTTCTCCTCCTTTCGGTTCGGTTTAGGGCTGTGCGTGACGAGCTCGATTGAGCTCCGATCGCCGGCCGTTTTTGGTTGCTTTCAACGTTGCATTGCCGAGCTTAATGCCGGCGTAGGTCGCCGAGCAGCATGGTGCTCGGATTGTGCTGGAAACAGGGGACCCGAATTAGGGCTTAGGGTTTTCTTAATTGGAAACTTCGATTTTTGGTTAGATTATTCTAATTAAGGGTAGATGTGGTCGATTGGTGATGAAATAGGTGGAATTTGATGAAAAATTGGAAAAGAGAAATTTTGGGTAAAAGGGGCAGTTTGGGTTTTGCCCTTTTTGACCTAGTTCCGGTTATTTGTTTTAAAATTCCTTTTGGCAGATTAAAATAGGTTATTAGAGGAGTGCGTGGCCGTCGGAATCGTTCGATTCCGATAACCGACGCAAAAGTTATGCACGTTTGAGTTTCGGGTCGGTTTTTATCGAACCCAAATTAGTGGCCCATTTAATTAGGTTTTAGTTGGATTAGGCTAGAAATAGTAATTTGAGATGTTTTCACGAAAATAAAAGCTTAGTTATGCCCGAACGAAATGAGTTGGAGTTTTTGAAGAAATTGTCTTAGCTCGGGATTTCGTTTAGTTTTGAAATGGATGATTTTGATTAATACTAATGACGTGCTATGAAATGCCTTAGGTGGACAAGGCTTTTGGACGGTGCTCAGCTTGCTACGGACGCTAGGTAAGTGGATGTTAGGTTTCCGGCCCTTAAGGCTCTACATTGTGACAACGTTAGGATTTTATGTTTTCGATGATGATTTTCTGACTGTGGGTTTAATGAGTCGGGTAGCCTAGAATGTTAGTTATTAGTGGTTTGTTAAGTTTGTTATGAGTAAAGCTTGTCCATGTACGTTGTGAATGGTTGATGATATGTCTATGTATGTCTATGAACTCCTCATGCATCATGTTTTATAAAAGGTGCATACGAACTATTTACGAGCATGTTTTTACGATGAACCGAACGATAATGACTTAAAGATGATATGTGAAACGTTGAAGTAAAGAAAGATCAAGTGAATGATGTATGTTTCTCAAGTGAATGATGTATGTTTCTCACGCGAATGATGTATGTTTCTCACGTGTAAAGATGTATGTTTCTCACGCGAATGATGTATGTTTCTCACGCGAATGATGTATGTTCTCACGTGAATGATGTATGATTCTCACGGGGCAAGTCATGTATGTTCTCACGGGGCAAGTCATGTATGTTCTTACAGGGCAAGTTATGATTCTCACGGGGCAAGGAAATGGTCTACTACGTAGACAAATGAGAAAATGTTAATAAAACGAAACAAAATGAACATGTTTTATGAAAAGTCACGCATTCATGCATAAGTTATCCATAGAGCATCCCCTTACTAAGCATTAGGCTTAATGTTTATGTTGTATGATGTAGGTGACAGGTGTGAAGGTGAGAGTTCCTCATGATGACAAGGAATAGGTGGTCGATGGGTGGTGCTCGTGGTGACGGGGTGTGTTTTGGCTTGATGATCCGATGGCTTGAATGATGTATGTCGAATGATGTGAGTTAGTTTTGTTGGTTAGTAGGTCTACGTGTGGGTTTAATTGTGAAAGTATCAAATTGTTTAAGTATGTAGATTAGAGGTTTTGATAGAAAAATGTATGAACAGTCGAGTTTTGATGTATATGTAGTAGTAGTAGATTGTTTAGAATGTGTAGTTTAAATTTTAGAATTTTACTGGAACTGTTTGGGTATTTTGAACTGTTTGGTTATTTTAAAACAGGTAAGGATACGCTCGATTTTTAGAGCGATCCACGCAGTTTGTTTTCTTGAGTATAGGTTATATTAGTGTCGTGTTTTAATTGATCTTACTTTAATTGTTTTAAATGTTTTATTTGTTTTAAGTTATTAATGGTTTTAGTCTAGTTTTAAATGTTTTAAAAGTCGAAATGTTTTACGCTCAAATGTTTAATGTTTAAGTCAAAGTTAGTCCCTAAAGGTTGTTAGAGGTGGATCAATTGTCTAGATCCGTTTTCTTTAAAGTGTTAAGTAAAAAAATGAAAAGTTTATGAGAAATACGAGGGCTTAGGTAATAGTTATGTCACGGCAAGTCCGTGGCGGCCCTACGAGGTTGGGGTCGTCATAGTTATGGTATCAGAGAGACGGAGTTTTAAAAGCAAGTTCTGTGATATGCCTGCCAAAAACACACCGCCGCACGAGGACTCTCCATCGACTGTAAGTTTTTAAGTTTATGTATGATTCTAAATTGTTTATTTTGCATGTGTTTCTTAATGTGTCTAGGAACAAGAAAATGCCGAAAGCACCTAGAAAACTCGAGGAGAAATCCATTAGTCAGCTTATGGACATAGTGCACCAATGGTCGGAACAAATAGAGATCTTACTCGACCGAGATGGAAATGGTAATAGACAAGATAGTACTTCATGGAACCAGGGTAGTGAACGAACTAGGCAGTTCGACCTCCGATATTTGATGGATGTGCTATAGATCCGATACAGGCCGAGGAGTAGGTTCGAGCAACGGAAAGATTGTTTGACAGGTAGATAAGGTTTCTTATGCGATGTGTCATCTGGTGGGAGTGCATGTTGCATTCCGGTCGATGTTTTCGGTATGACAAGGTGGGGCACCAGGCCAAGGATTGTCTAGGACCGAATAAGATACCACCGTATTGTCCTCCGAGGATGTCTACCTTGATCGAAGAAGAGGGAGCCGCTCAACCATCGGTTATTCCAGGTATATTCATATAGTGGTGATTAATAAGATAAGGAGCGTTAGATAAGAAGTGTAATTAGAGTAGGGGTCTAAAACGTAACTTTTGTATATTATATAGAAGGAGGATAGTGAATAGAGAAAGTTACGCATTGAAGTAAATAACCTGGGATAGTTGTGCGAGTGTGTACATACCTAGAATTTATTACCATTGGAGGGATACAACTTAAGAGATATAACGGTTGAATAAACATAAACTGGACTTTAGTTGACGGATCTCCTGAGTATTTAAATGAAGGTAGTAACCAAAAGTCTAGCTCAGGTGAATTGTCGAATAGGAGCATTTGACTTAATAAATATCAGTGAAGAGAATAAAGATATTGAGGCGGAATAGTGGTTCGACAGAGTGAGTACCAATTAGGAAAGGTAACGAGTAGTTGATTTCGAACTTTTGGTTTAAAAAGGATAAGAGATAAGTGGTAAGTCTAAAGTTGATGCAGTTCGAGTTAAACGTCGTAACCTGTGACTTACCTCCAGGATGGAAGTAGGAACTTTAGTGTTTAAAGGACTCGAGAGGTAAATCATAATGAAAAGTCATTCCCAGATTTTGGAAAAAAAAAAAAGTTGACTGGAGAGTTTAGGTGGTGACCAATTAAGTGGAACTCGAAGTGCGTATGAATGATCGAACGATAGAGCGTGAAACTGGAAAAGTTTAGAACTTTGGGGATGTAGAAATCGTCATTACTCAATAAGTGGTTAAAGCTGTAGATCAGTTGAAATTTAGCGCCTAAGTAGTAATTGAGGAAATATGAAGAATGAGATCAGATTAGGTGAGTTAGAAAGCTTGGCCTATAAGGGATTAAGAGAAGACCGATTCATGTGAGAATTTAAGGAAGTGAACTTGATCACTTAGATATTTGCCTGGAGACTTGAGAATTGATAGGGCTTGTGGTACGAGCTATGATATGCTTCGTTCCATTAAGGGTAATGGATACTTCTAAGTTTTGGGAAAAATAGAAGGATAAGATTTAAGAACTTTAGAAGATTTAGATTAAGGTTGTAGGTTTACCTACAACAAGTTTGCTAACAAGAAAGTTGTTAGACAAGTTATTATGAAGAAGACAAATAGAATATTTAGAACCTGACTAGAAGGAATGAAAGATAGTAGGCTAGTTAGTAACTTTGAAGAAATCCTTGTGGGATATTAGGAATAAGTATAGGGCAGTATACCGTAGTCACAGGTACATTTCTTTTAATTTATTTAAAAAAGACGTTAAGATAGAGATGTTAGATGATGTAATGTGAAAGTTTAGCATTGAATTTGGAATCATACTTGGTGACTTAGGAAGGCAAGAATTTTTGGAAGGGAGGTGTTAAATTACATACAACAAGTTTGCAAACAAAAAGGGTGTAGGGGATGAGATGCTATAAAGAATTTAGAAGAGTGCTTAGGACCTAATTTTGGAGGAAGGATGAAATCGATATTGCAAAGTTAAGAGATAGGAAGAAGAGGATAGTTAGATAAGAAGGGAAGGTTGAAAGTTGAGGTTTAACTCACTAGAATCTGGTGGTGTGCAAATTGGGAAAATATAGGAAATTTTGAATGAGAAAAATAGGAACTATGCGATGTAAGGTAAAAAGGACGAAGGGATAGAAAGTTGCACGGGGATTGTGCAAGTGGACCTAGAAGTGAAGATAAACCTGCTGGTCTAGGAAAGATTCGACTCGAAAGCTATGTCGAAGTGTTTATGCACCATTTAAGACATTGGGTGAATAGTGTAATTAAATTAGTTAGACTTGAGAGTTTGATATTGTTTGATGAAAACCGAGGCACAAGTTGGACAAATGAGCGTTGTGGACATAGTGATAAAGACTTAGAGAATACTTTGAAAGAGAAAGAGGTAAAATTTAAGTATTCGGAGCCCCGAGTACTAGAATTGTGTAGGGTGACTAATGGAATGTCATGTTTGCCCAATGTTCATGGGTGTATGGGTGTGAGTAATGGAAAAACTTCGAGGAATTAAGATAAGAAGGCTATGTATTAGGTCCTTCGTATTGAGTAAGAGAAGAAGCTTCGAGGAATTGTGATGGCTATAGATGCGTTAGATCGATGTGGTATGAGAAAAGTAGGGAAACTATTGAATTAATTCGAGAAAAACTACAGTGGAGGTTGAGGTGGGGGAGATTTGAGAGATTGGGTGATGATGGATTTGGTTGAAGTCGATGGATGTATGAGCGATTGAGTATTTAAAAGAATTTAAAGCTTTTGGAATATAGGAAACCATTGAGACCCGAGGGGTGGGTAAGACCATAGGAGTGTCGTGAATGGTATTGCGAGCATGGTTAAGTAAATAATGTGAGGGTGACTAATTAGAAGTTTAACCAAGCAATAATTTTGGGGACAAAATTCCAATTAAGGAGGGAAGGATGTAACACCCGAGTTTTTCGGGTTTCCGCTCCAAGGCTATTTTCGTAAATAAGTAAATTAGGTCCGTTTTGCAGGCGGATAGTTTTATTAGGACCCTAGAAATTTATGGGGATTTGTAGAAGAATAAGTGAAATTTTAGAAACCCAAATCGAGAAAAGTAATGCTAGAGTTCCCGTTTTACCCTTTTAGTATGTTAATTCGTAAAAATAGCAAAATAAGTACGTTTTGGGAACGGTGAGTTTTGTTAGAACTCTAATATTAAATTGGAATATTTGGAGAAATAAGGAAATTGCAGAAAAACCGAATTGATAGACTAATTAAAGAATTAAGCATAGAATTGAGTTAAGGGTATTTAAGTAAATTAAAAAGTAAAGATTTTATAATTTTTATAAAAAAACAATTTTTATAAAAATGGAATGGCTTCGCGATGAAGCCATTCCCCTGTTGTTCGAGCTCCAGCCCGACGCCGAGAGAGACGAGGGAGACGGCGACTCTCCTCCTCCGACGACGGTAATTTCTCACCGTTTTCAGGCCAGACGACGGCGACGTGCGATCTCCGGCCATCTCCGCGCGAAACTCGACCGGTATGGCTCGTTTTTCTCCTCCTTTCGGTTCGGTTTAGGGCTGTGCGTGACGAGCTCGATTGAGCTCCGATCGCCGGCCGTTTTTGGTTGCTTTCAACGTTGCATTGCCGAGCTTAATGCCGGCGTAGGTCACCGAGCAGCATGGTGCTCGGATTGTGCTGGAAACAGGGGACCTGAATTAGGGCTTAGAGTTTTCTTAATTGGAAACTTCGATTTTTGGTTAGATTATTCTAATTGAGGGTAGATGTGGTCGATTGGTGATGAAATAGGTGGAATTTGATGAAAAATTGGAAAAGAGAAATTTTGGGTAAAATGGGCAATTCGGGTTTTGCCTTTTTTGACCTAGTTCCGGTTATTTGTTTTAAAATTCCTTTTGGCAGATTAAAATAGGTTATTAGAGGAGTGCGTGGCCGTCGGAATCGTTCGATTCCGATAACCGACGCAAAAGTTATGCACGTTTGAGTTTCGGGTCGGTTTTTATCGAACCAAAATTAGTGGCCCATTTAATTAGGTTTTAGTTGGATTAGGCTAGAAATAGTAATTTGAGATGTTTTCATGAAAATAAAAGCTTAGTTATGCCCGAACGAAATGAGTTGGAGTTTTTGAAGAAATTGTCTTAGCTCGGGATTTCGTTTAGTTTTGAAATGGATGATTTAGATTAATACTAATGACGTGCTATGAAATGCCTTAGGTGGACACGGCTTTTGGACGGTGCTCGGCTTGCTACGGACGCCAAGTAAGTGGATGTTAGGTTTCCGGCCCTTAAGGCCCTACATTGTGACAACGTTAGGATTTTATGTTTTCGATGATGATTTTCTGACTGTGGGTTTAATGAGTCGGGTAGCCTAGAATGTTAGTTATTAGTGGTTTGTTAAGTTTGTTATGAGTAAAGCTTGTCCATGTACGTTGTGAATGGTTGATGATATGTCTATGTATGTCTATGAACTCCTCATGCATCATGTTTTATAAAAGGTGCATACGAACTATTTACGAGCATGTTTTTACGATGAACCGAACGATAATGACTTAAAGATGATATGTGAAACGTTGAAGTAAAGAAAGATCAAGTGAATGATGTATGTTTCTCACGCGAATGATGTATGTTTCTCACGCGAATGATGTATGTTTCTCACGCGAATGATGTATGTTTCTCACGCAAATGATGTATGTTCTCACGTGAATGATGTATGATTCTCACGGGGCAAGTCATGTATGTTCTCACGGGGCAAGTCATGTATGTTCTCACAGGGGCAAGTCATGTATGATTCTCACGGGGCAAGTCATGTATGTTCTCACGGGGCAAGTCATGTATGTTCTCACGGGGCAAGTCATGTATGTTCTTACAGGGCAAGTTATGATTCTCACGGGGCAAGGAAATGGTCTACTACGTAGACAAATGAGAAAATGTTAATAAAACGAAACAAAATGAACATGTTTTATGAAAAGTCACGCATTCATGCATAAGTTATCCATAGAGCATCTCCTTACTAAGCATTAGGCTTAATGTTTATGTTGTATGATGTAGGTGACAGGTGTGAAGGTGAGAGTTCTTCATGATGACAAGGAATAGGTGGTCGATGGGTGGTGCTCGTGGCGACGGGGTGTGTTTTGGCTTGATGATCTGATGGCTTGAATGATGTATGTCGAATGATGTGAGTTAGTTTTGTTGGTTAGTAGGTCTACGTGTGGGTTTAATTGTGAAAGTATCAAAGTGTTTAAGTATGTAGATTAGAGGTTTTGATAGAAAAATGTATGAACAGTCGAGTTTTGATGTATATGTAGTAATAGTAGATTGTTTAGAATGTGTAGTTTAAATTTTAGAATTTTACTGGAACTGTTTGGGTATTTTGAACTGTTTGGTTATTTTAAAACAGGTAAGGATACGCTCGATTTTTAGAGCGATCCACGCAGTTTGTTTTCTTGAGTATAGGTTATATTAGTGTCGTGTTTTAATTGATCTTACTTTAATTGATTTAAATGTTTTATTTATTTTAAGTTATTAATGGTTTTAGTCTAGTTTTAAATGTTTTAAAAGTCGAAATGTTTTACGCTCAAATGTTTAATGTTTAAGTCAAAGTTAGTCCCTAAAGGTTGTTAGAGGTGGATCAATTATCTAGATCCGTTTTCTTTAAAGTGTTAAGTAAAAAAATGAAAAGTTTATGAGAAATACGAGGGCTTAGGTAATAGTTATGTCACGGCAAGTCCGTGGCGGCCCTACGGGGTTGGGGTCGTCACACTGGCAAGCCAGGCCAATCCATTAACACCTCTATATAAATGGCGTGTCCATTTTTATGGCTCGTCATTTTTTACATTATATATGATTTTTCACTCGACAAATTCTTATTCAAGCATGTACATTTAAATTTATTTGTCATCTTGGTCGTGTGAATCAATTTTGATCAACCCATGTGGGGTTTCAATGTTCGCTATGTACATCCGATCATTGTAGGATGTGTTTGTTTGCTATTAAGTATAGCAATAAGACAGCTACATGTGTCGTGTCTCTAGATGTACAACCCTAAATATGATCAGATTGTTCGTGGCTTTTACCATTGTCGAGCATTGTCATTGTTATTATTTATGTCTATGACAATGTATACTCGGAGTTCGTAAATGGCTCCATTTTCATTGAAATTTTCATATTATACAATAGTGTATAATTTACGTATATACCACACTAGTGTAATGATTTAATATTTACCGTACTTCTTGTTTTCAAAATAGTTTCAATAAAATGTTCCATGCATGACATGCTCACTTAATATTCTTAATTCTTACAACGTCCCAATTAAATTTAGTTGACTAACTCCAAACGACTTCCCCTTTTAAATTTAAGTCAAGAAAATTAACCGTTGCCAGAACATGAGTAGACTCCACTCTTATTTCCATAGTTTTATTTTTGTGAGATTAGACTACTGTTGGATATTAAAATTTATCAGACTTTGTTTAATTTTTGCATAGTTACTACGCTGTTATTTTTACACTATCTTGATATCACTAATGGACATTTAATTTAGCTCAAATGTTTCGGATACTGACTTTTATTGTTATTAAAGTTTTCCATTGGTACTTGAAATAATTAAAGGGTCAGGTTATCTGGTTTATTTTTTGCCTGGGTCATTCCTCATTTCATCTAGGGTTTCTAACATGTAGCGAAAGAATTTTTGGTATCAAAATCAGTTTGCCATTTCAAAATTGACATCAATAAATAGTGTGAGGGTATACGAGAGATTTGCTATTACTTTGCTTAAGGACTTGTTCTAACCTAAATCATAAATTTTTCAGATTTTTTGAAAATGTCTCCGTAAATAGCGTCTAGTAATCATACTCTTGCTATTGTCCAAGCAGTTGAGTCGTAGCATGCAAATATCTTGTACCCTTGACGGATGTGCTACAGAATCTATCAAGATTGAGAGACTCGCTGTAACACCCGGCATTTTTGCCAATGTAAGTTCTCCCCGAATCATTATGTGGGATTAATTTGGTGTTAATACAATGAACGTTTTGTTGGAAACCAAATCGATGGAAATTATATATTGATACATATAAATATGTATATTTGGATAATGGGATAAAAACCAAACTAATGTATGAGTGAATGAAACCATTAGTTAGAGATGCATGGAGGGATAAATTGGGGAGGAATTAAGGTTGGTGGGAGGGAGCCAATGAATGGTTGCCAAATGTCCATAACTTGCTGAGAAACCTACCTATTCTCCTCTCTTCTACGTGAACCTTCACACTCATCTCTTCCTCTCTGTTTCCTCTTTTCTAGACGAAAATCATCCATCGAAGCACCTTCGATCTTCCCTGATTTTTCTTCTATTTCTACCTAAGGTAAGCATCTGCTTATGCTAACGTGTCTGGACAAGTTAAAATGACAGTTTTGTTGAAGTTTAGGGTTTGTGATATTTTGGAGAAAACTCGCTGTTATTGCATGCAAACATGTTGGTTTGTTTTCTGAAAGCCTGAATGGAGTTAGGAGCATATCCTACAAGTTATTAGTTAGCATTTACAACTTGTTTATTTTCCTTCCGTGCATGTATAGGTTCGTGCATTACCGAGACGATCAAGAACATCAACTCTACAGCAAACAGGTAAGTTCATACCCGTAGGCTGGCCCTTAAGGCCCTACATCACGGAGACTCTAGGATTTCACTACTGTCGGGAGGTTTCAGGTAGATAAGTTGAAGTTAAACTCCGAGTAGTCTGTTTTCCCTTTAGGTTCTGTTCTGTTGTTTCTGTTGTCTGCTGTTTTAATTGTAAGCACAGTGAATGTCCATGCATACACGATTTTCCCGAAAGTTCATGCAAAACTATTTTTTGTACATGGTTTGAAGCTAAGCAAGATAAAATCTGACTGAAATGTATTGGTTAAGTGCGGGACGTGGACTGGCCTACTGTTCTACTTCTGTATATCTGTTTGTGCCTGTCGTGCACTTGCCAGTTCCCCTATAAGCCCCACTTATACCCTTCTGCCACTGAAATGTAATGTATTGTACTGTCACCGTATTTCTGAAAGTCCATGCATAGCATATGCATCACTGCATTAATATATGTTCTTACTGAGTCTTAGACTCATAGGTGAACTCCCTGATGTAGGTACTGAACCCAAAAATGAGGATTTTGTGCCTCAGTCCGACGAATAGGTGGCTGGTGGTTCGAGCTCTCGGGGGTGGTTGCTGCAGCCAGACATATTTCTGTCCCGAGGTTTAAGTATTTAAAGTAAAGTCTATGTCTGTAAACCCTACTAGAACTCTGGTGTTTTTATTTTAAAACTCTGTTGGGGTTCTGTGTTTTTGTTTTAAAAACTCTGTTGGAAATGTATAATGTATAGGTTCTGATGTTCGAGTTTTAAATCTCTGTTTGACAGTTGATAGTTGTCTCCTGAAATATTCTGTTGTTGATGTATTTAAAACCTCTGTATTTGACAGTTGAATTTATGCTCTGAAGTATTCTGGAATTGTTTGGAATATTTTCTATTTTAGGGTGTGTATGGATTATCTCTAATTTTAGAGCCATCCATGCAATCTGTTTTCCTTAAATTTCTGTCGTGTTTTCCTGGTATGTCCAAGATCATATTTTAAATCGTTTTCTGAAGCTTGAAGCTTTCATACCATCTGTTTTCATGTCTTCTGTTTCCATGTAACCCTGTTAAAAGTTGTCAAATTTTACCTTTAAAACTATATCTTCTGATCACATCTACCGCTGCCTTAGGTTTCACTTCTACCGCTGCCCTTGTTGTTACACTTCTACCGCTGCCTATTTATTTCACTTCTACCACTGCCCGCTGCCCGTTTTAAAAAGTCACATGTTCTCTACCTTTAAAATCATGTCCACCGCTGCCCGTTTCTCTTTAAAACTACATCTACCGCTGCCCTTTTAAAGCACATCCACCGCTGCCACTGTACACTTTTGTCTTATTCACATCCACCGTTCTATTTAGAAATCGCATCTACCGCTGTTCCTTTTTAAAGCACATCCACCGCAACCACTGTTCACTTTTGTCTTATTCACATCCACCGGTGAACAGTGCATTTCTTCCTGCATCCATCGCTGTCTTTAAAATTACATCTTCCGCCTGACGTCATCTGTTTTGTCTTATCCACGTCCACCGATGAACAGTGCATTTCTGCCTACATCCACCGCTGTCTTTGTTTATTCACATCCACTGTTGTCACTGTTCATTTTTGTCGTATTCATATCCACCGCTGCTTTTACAATTTCACATCCACCGTTGTTTTTACAATTTCACATCCACCGCTGCCTTTGTTTAAATTCACTTCCACCGGTGAACAGTTCTTTTCTGCCTATAGCTCATTCCCGCCCGTTCTATTATATCTTCCGCCTTTATTTCCTATTTTATTCTGCTTATTATTTTTCATCGTCCATTTCTGTTTCCTGTTCTTCCCAGCCTCTTCTGTTATTCCCTTTTGCAATCCAGTTAACTGTTTCCCGTTTTACCTTGAAACCCAGATAAGGTTTCTTCTCCCTGTAACGTTCTAAAAGTTTCTAAAAAAAATATAGTCCGAGTTTTCTGTTATGTCCCGGAGTGATAGCTCTTCAGACCCCGATCGGGTTCCGGGCCGTCACAGTTATGGTATCAGAGCGAACAAGGTTTTAAAATCGATTCTGTAAAATGTCTGACTGCGCAATCCGCCACGTGAGATCGCTCCACCAACTGTAAGTGTTTAAAATTCCTGTGAAAGTTCTGTTTATTAAATTAGGTTATTCTGTTTATAGGGTTTCTTAGGAATGGTGAAAGGGCATCAGGAAGAGTCAAGCGAAAGCTCTTGTGCCATTGACCGACTAATCAAACTGGTGGGTGTACAGTCCTGCATGGTTGAACGTTTGATGGTCAGAGAAGATAACGGAAATAACAATCATGGTAATGCTCCGCGTGACACCAGTGGAGATAGATTCAGAAGACTCCAGCCGCTTGCATTTGATGGACTATCTACTGAGCCGATTCATGCTGAAGAATGGGTTCGGCAGATTGAACAGATATTTAACTATGCCGAGGTGGAGGAGAGCAAGAAGGTCACATGTGCCACGTTTCATCTCACCAAGAGTGCTGGATTCTGGTGGGACACTGTGTGGTCAACTACTGTGGCATTAAGCTGGGAGGGATTCAAGAATATCTTTTACGATAAATATTTCGACCGCGGTGTGAGGAAGGAGAAGTTGGTTGAATTCTCTTGGCTACGACAATACGGATCAGTGGCCGAATATGTTTAGAAGTTTGAATCATTATCCCGCTTTGCGCATCATTTGGTGGACACTGACGAAAACAAGGTGCACTAATTTATTCAAGGTTTGAAGCTGGACCTCTTACGAGGAATTTCATATGGGGGATTTGACGAGGCCCCGTATGCGAAGGTGGTGGCCAAGGCTTATCAATTGGAGGCCTTAGAAATAAAGTCCCAAAGACAGAGGGATCCGTTGAAGAGATTTCCCCGTGATGCCCCTCAACAGCAACAACAACAAAGGGGTCAAAATTTACAACCTCAACAGCAACAGAACAGGGGCCTTAAGAGGCCCAATGAGACCACCATTTATCAAGACAAGGGAAAGAGACCGATGGGGCTCCTCAACCTTCAGTATGCCTGCGGTGCCAGAAACTTCACAGGGGCGAATGCAGACTTATTACCAGCCAATGTTTCTGATGTGGAAAAGGAGGCCATCATGTTCGGGATTGCCCGATGCCAGACACGAGACCAAACCTTGCCGTGCCAAGTGTTTTTGCAATGATTGAGGATGATGATGATGCCGCCCAACACACGGCAATTACAGGTACAATTTAAATAAGTAATGCATCTGTTTATACCTTGTGGGACACGAGGGCCACACATTCATTTGTGGCAGTGGACTTCGTGGTTAGACAGAAGCTTTGTAGTACGTTGTCAGATCAGCCCTACAACATTATGCTACCGTCCGGAAGCTGAGATGTACATACTTCAAAATTTAAAATCTCAGAAGCTATACAGAACTTGACATACACTTCAAGAATTCACTAGACAGGAGTTTTAAAACATCAACACTAAATCTATACATCATTTTAAAAATCCCAACAGAAACTATACTAACATGAACTTCATTTTTAAAAACTTTACTCTCTCGGGTCAGAAATATGTCTGGCTGCCGCAACCACCCCCGAAAGCTCGTGCCACCAACCACCTATTAGTCGGTCTGAGGCACAAAATCCTCATCCACGGGTTCCGTACCTACATCAGGGAGTTCATCTATGAGCCTAAAGCTCAGTAAGAACATAAAAATGCAGTGGTGCATATGCTATGCATGAACTTTCGAAATACAGTGACATTACATTACATGACTTTTATCTATCAGGGGAGTATAAGTGGGGCTTATAGAGGAACTGGCGCAACAGAGGTGCACTTTCAGGCACATTACAGAGATACAGTACAGTAATACAGAACAGAATGTCAGTCTCCGTCCCACACTTAACCAAACATTACATTACAGGTTTTATCTTTCTTAACTTCAAAACCGTGTGCAGAAAACATTTGCATGACTTTCAGGAAAAACATTTATGCATGGACATTCATTGTGCACAGACTTAACATTCTGGAACATTCTGAAAATAACAGTTCAAAGTGTAACACCCGGTTTTACGGGATTTTAATATTCCATAAAATATTGGCATTTTTGTAAATATGTCAAATTAAGTCCGTTTTGCGAGCAGAGAGCCTTATTAGAATCCTAACGATTAATATGGATTTTAGGAGAAATATAGGAATTTTTGAAGTTGTAACGCTAAATTACGAGTTTTGGGTTACTCGTAATAAAACAGGTATTTTCGTAAATATAGTAAACTAGGTCCGCTTTTTGAACAGACAGTTTTAATAAAGCCCTAGTAATAAGTTAGAACTATCGATTAAATAAAGAAATTTGGAGAAACCGAATAGTTAGTCAAATAACGAAATAAATAACGAAACAAAAGGAAAATCAATAGAAGGACGTTATGGTAAATTTGCAAGACAAAATCTTTAATAAAAATCAAATACTCCCCCTGTAACACCCGGCAATTTTGCCATATAAATATTCCTTAAATTATTAGACGTAATTAATGAGAATATTTATACAATGTATATTTTATAGTTTCAATTGAATGTGGTGATTCGTAAAACCGATTCAAGGAACTAAATAATAATTTAGTTAAAAACCAATGGAAGGGCAAAATAGGGAGCCAATTAAGGTTGGTGGGGGATGGCCTATGGTTGCTTGACACTTGGCAACTTGTTGAAGAAGCCATGTTCTTCTTCTCTTCCCTCCTGTGTGAAACCCTCATTTCTCATCTGCTTCTTTTCACTCCCATCTGTTTTCTCTCTTCCAGACGACAAACGCCCCTCGAAGCTCCTTCGATCTCCTCAGTTTTCTTCTGTTTCTCTGCCTAAGGTAAACATCTGCTAAAGTTAACGAGTTTGGACAAGTTAAAAATGTGAGTTTTGTTAAAGTTAGGGTAAAGGTATTATAGAGAAAACTCACTGTTTTTGGATGAAAACACGTTGGTTTGTTTTCTAAAAGTTTGAAAGGAGTTGAAGCATATTTTACTAAGTTTTTAGTTAGCATTTGCAGCTCTGTTTATATTCTCTACGCGCATGTTATAGGTTCGTACATTACCGAGACGTTCAAGACTTTTAACTCTACAGCAGACAGGTAAGTTCATACCCGTAGGTTGGTCCTTAAGGCCCTACATCATGGAGACTCTAGGTTTTTACTTCTGTCGGGAGGTTTCGGGTAGATAAGTTGGAGTTATATTTCGAGTCGTCTGTTTCTCTCTTTAGGTTCTGTGTGCTATTTCTGTTGTCTGCTGTTTTAACTTTAAGCACTGTAAATGTCCATGCATACAATATTTTCCTGAAAGTTCATGCAAAATATTTTCTGTACACGGTTTGAAGCTAAGAAAGATAAAATCTGAATGTAATGTATTGGTTAAGTGTGGGACGGAGACTGATGTTCTGTTCTGTATTTCAGTACCGTATCTCTGTTAGTGCCTGATAGTGCACTTCTGTCACGCCTGTTCTCCTATAAGCCCCACTTATACCCTTATGCTAGTGAAACGTAATGTACTGTACTGTCACCATATCCTGAAAGTTCGTGCAAATCATATGCATCGCTGCATTTTTATATGTTCTTACTGAGATTTAGACTCATAGTTGAACTCCCTGATGTAGGTACAGATCCCGTGGATGAGGACTTTGTACCTTAGTCCGACGAATAAGTGGCTGGTGGCTCGAGCTTTCGGGGGTGGTTGTGGCAGCCAGACATGTTTCTGACCCGAGGGAGGGAAGTTTTCAAAGTAAAGTTTATTGTCTGAAAACTCTGTTGGGATTTTGTGTTTTTGTTTTAAAACTCTGTTGGGATTTTATAACGAATAGGTTTTAGTGTTAAGTTTTTAAACCTCTGTAATTAACAGTTGTATATATGTTTTGAAATATTCTGGAACTGCTTGAGTTCTTCCTTTTTAGGTTGTGCATGGATGGTCTCGAATTTTAGAGATATCTATGCAGTCTGTTTTTCTTGAATCTGTGTCATTTGTAAAGCATGTTTTACAACTTTGTTTTGTTTTGAATCGGGTTTTGAAGGTCTAAAACTTTTTATGCCTTCTGTTTTATGTTCCCTGTTTATATGTCTTCCTGTTAAATGTTGCCAATTCTGTCTTTAAAACTACATCTTCCAATCATATCCACCGCTGCTTTTAAAATTACATCTACCGCTGCCCTTTAAAAATCACATCCACCGCTGCCCTTTAAAAATCACATCCACTGCTGCTTTTAAAATCACATCTACCGCTGCCCTTTAGAAATCACATCCACCGCTGCCCTTTAAAAGCACATCCACCGCTGCCTTTAAATTCACTTCCACCAGTGAACAGTTCATTTCTGCCTGTAGTTCACTTCTACTGGTGAACAGTTCATTTCCGCCCAGTTTAGCTACATCTTCCGCCTGACGTCATCCACATCTTCCGCCTGACGTCATCTGCTTTATTTCTACCGTTATTTCTGTTGCTTCTATTTAATTCACATTTGCCACTGTTTACTGTTCACTTTTGTCTTATGCACATCTGCGCTGTTTACTGTTCACTTTTGTCTTATTCACATCTGCCGCTGTTTACTGTTCACTTTTGTATTATTCACATCTTCCGCCTGATGTCATCTGCTCACATCTTCCGCCCAGTTTGGTTACATCTTCCGCCTGACGTCATCTGCCTACTTCTTCCGCCCTGTTTTATATACATCTTCCGCCCTATATCACCCGATTCTGTTATTCACCGTTACTTTCTCCCAGTATGCCTTTTAGTCTATATTCCTCGTTTATTTTCACTGCATGTATTTTATCACATTTCCTCTGCATGCCCGTCGTCCATCCAGTCTTTTATTTAAATATTCCAAGTATTCTGATTTCCTTCTGTAATTCATTCTGCAGTCCGGTTTAATTGTTTTACCGTTTTGCTTTTAAATCCAGAGAAGGTTTTCTCTCGCTGTAAAGTTTTAAGGGTTTTGCTCTTAAAAGTTCAGTCTGTTTGGTTCAAAAAAAAAAAATAGTCCCCGTTTTGAATGTCCTGGAGTGATGGCTCCTCGAACCCCGATCGGGTCGGGGGCTGTCACGCCCCCTCCCCCAAACACTTCACGATTTCTCTTCTGAAAATCACACCCAGGCGATTTTCTTCTTCTCCCTTACGTGACTCTCTCCTTTGACGGCGAAGCTCCTCCGATCGACTCCGGTTCTTCGCGATTCCTTCTCCAAATGACACTCTAGGTAAGATTCTACTGTTTTGGAACGTTAGATTTTGGTTTTTGGAGAGTTATATGGTTAGAGTTTCGTTTAGGGTTTCGTTAAAAACGTAGATTAAGGTTTTTAATCGATAGGTTTAGCGTGAATATGCTTCTAGGTTACGTATTCGTGATTATTGGTTGAAGTTAGACGAGTTATTGGTGAATGTTAGGGTTTTGAAAAAATTAGAGCTTTGGAAAACTCCATTGATGGAGGTTTTGAGGTGTCGAGCATAAATTGCTCGATAAAATGCCTCAACGAGTTAAATTAGAGTTTTAGGAAAATTCTTTAGTTAAGGGTTTCGTTAGTTTGGACGTTTAATGGTTTAAACGCGTTTTAACGATGATTGTTGTGAATTGCCTTAGGTGAACAACGCTCGTGGACGGAGCTCGAATTTCAACGGACGCGAGGTAAGTTCTCGCGACTTACTATTGCCGATTGTCCTACATCGTACGTCGAAGTCGCGTTGAAGATTAATAAATTTTGTTGTTTAATTGCTTTGGTTGGGTAGTTAAGATTAGTTATTTACATAGGTTATGCTTTTATCGTCTTGATGGTATATATGTTGTATGTTTACACTATGCATTTAATTGTTCATGTATCACGTCTTTCCAAGAGCATGAAAATGAATTCTGCACGAGTTTAAGAAAAGAAATGAACTAATGAAATGAATCTACGTAATCTGTTATCTGGTCATGGCGAGGTGGAGTTCAGGCATGGCTGGTTACGGATGTAAGTATGTTCCCCCCTCCCCCGGGTAGATGGAAGGGGCTGTCCAACTGCCAGACGTGCCCTCTTCATCTGGCGGGCTGAGACCTTGGTGACAATCTGTTTTGCGACGTAATGATTTAAATGTCTATGTGATTTACGAAACTCATATGCACAGCATGCATTTGCATTTACGAAGCTTACTGAGCCTTTAGCTCATAGTTGTCTGTATGGTGTAGGTGATTTCGATACAAGTAAGGATGAGATCCCTCCACCCAAAGAATGAGCATGTTGAAGAAGAATGGCTCGTGGGAGTGTGCTGGGCAGTCGGTGCACATTCTGACCCGTGGGGACGTAAGTACGTGTTTTGAGAGTATTCGGGTTATTTTGAGCTGATGGTGAATTAGATAAGATAATTGTATAGTTAGAAATATTTTAGGCTATTTGTGATCTGGATAATTAATGGATTGATGTTTTAGGAAACTCGTTTTATAAAACGTTTTGTTAAGCTTGTTATTTTGATGATTTTGGAATTTACTAGAACTGCTTGGTTATTACTAAACTTCATAGGGATTTTGTTTAGTCTTCAAACGTATTCACGCAGTTCATTTTTGTGAAAACTTATTTCGTTTTAAATACGTCTCGAGTCGGTTTTGAGTGAGATTATAGAGGATGTACGAATGTTGGGTGATTTTATGTTGAAATGCATTGTTGTGATGTACGTTGTATTTAGAGGTAAATTGTGTAGGATCGAAATTGCCTAAGAGGGGGGTGAATTAGACTTTTTAATCTTTTTAAAACTAACAGCAAACAGACAGGTAATAAAAGTAAAAGAGAGAGTTAGAGAAAATTCAACACCAGAATTTTTTCGTGGTTCGGCCAAAAACTGCCTACGTCCACGCTTCAAGGTTTCCCCCTTGAAGATCCTTTCCTTCTCCTCAGAGAACAAAAACAGATCGCACTTCACGGGCGACGATCTACAGCCTTTTATAGAAATCGGATTGCTCTTCACGGGCGACAATCCACTACCTTTAACAGAATCGTGAGTTTGTAATTTTCAGCACAAACAACACTCTCTCAAAGAATAAATCTCAAGTTACAGAATAGAGAGATGTAGAATACAGAGTATTAAGATCTTAGCTCGTTAGGGCTCAATATCAATTTTTGCAAAAAGTTATTTCTCCCGAGCTTCTTTTTCCCTTAAATACTCTGTTTGTAATCGGCTCTCTTCATTGAATGCTTCTTTCTGGATATGGAAATATATTACCGTTGGAGAAGCATCCGTATTTAGACAGCTAGTTGTTGCGTTCTGAAGTTGTTTTCGTGCATCGCCATTAGTGGACAGGAGTTAAAGCTCTGGACGACTTTCGCTATCGCTTCGCGGTAAATTTGAATTCTGGCGGAAGATACTGTACACCGGAAGATGCGACTTCAAAAACGTTGAACCGCCATAGGTAGATGTAGCTTTACATTGCTTGAACCGGTATCGGTAGATGTGACTTTATAAACCTTGAACCGGTATCGGTAGATGTGACTTTATAAACCTTGAACCGCCATAGGTGGATGTTCCTTTGAAAAGCTAGCGGTGGATGTCTTCAGAAATTTCAGCGGTGGAACTTGAACTTTGTCGTCTAGCCATTGGAGGATGTAATCATTGTCGTGTAGCTATCGGCAGATGTAATCTTTCGAAGACTTTGAAACGCCAGCGGTAGATGTAATTCTTTGTCGTTTAGCTGGCGGAGAAGTCTTTTTCAAAGCGCCAGTGGTGGATGTAATTCTTGTCGTTTAGCTGGCGGAAGATGTAAACTTTGCTTTGTCGTTTAGCGAGTGGCAGATGTAAGCTTTTCTTTGCCATCAGTGGATATATAATATAAAACAATTTCAGCCCTGTTTTTCTGAACACTCAAACAGATTTATTAGACAACTAAAATACCCTTTTTAAAGGGCATTTCCAGATAAATGCAAATAACATAATTATTTATTTATTCATTAATCTCATACATTTAATACAATAATCAGCTTATTATTCTCAACAACATAATCTCAATTAAATTACATTACTTAAAAACACATCATCAAAAACATCGTTAGACTTAAACATAATTTAAGTCAACAAATTGATGAAGTGATGAAGTTATAAAGTGGAAGTGGTGAAGAGTGTGTGCATGTGTGAGTAGGGAGTGAGAAAAGAGAAGGGGAAAGGGCAGGCGATCGAACGCCAAAATGAGGGCGATTTTACGCAGAATTCTCTGGAATTCCAGAGAGCTACCAACGGTACCCGATCGATCGCAAAGGAAAAAGGAGCGATCGATCGGTTTGTAGGTCGGGCTACGCGTTCTTGAAGCAGAACGTGAGCCGATCGATCGGCTGTTTTCAGCCGATCCATCGGCTGTTTTCAGCCGATCCATCGGTTGTGAGGGGGGCGATCGATCGCCCATTGATGGTCGATCGATCGCCTATGTTAAAATTATTAGTTTGGGCGATTTTGCCCTCCCCTTACATCGCCGATTGTTCTTTTAATATAATTGTTTTATTCCTTGAATTACTAGTAAAACTATGATTTAGAATTTAAAAGTTAAGAATTTACTTAGTGTCACAAAAAGAAAAATTTTATACGGGAATTAGGTGTACAGTATTAAGGGTCGCTACACAAAGCACACATATATAACAGGAAATCTAAACCATGCATTGAGCATGACACTAAACTTATGGCCGAATCATCGACATAACTACCCAACGATAATTCCGATGACATTTTTATCCTAGGATCTCCGTGATGTAGGGCCTTAAGGGCCAATCTACGTGTATGAACTTACCTGTTGTCCGTGAAGTTGCAAGCTTTGTTCGTGTCAATGTCCTCGGAGATTCACGAAACTAAATCATGCACAATCGGGCATTAACCCTAAACTTTAGCAAACTAACGTTTTGACTTGACCAAACACGTTAGCTTTAATAGATACTTACCTTAGGCAGAGAAATAGAAAGAAACTGAGGAGTCGGAGGAGCTTCGATGGTCGTTTGTCGTGTAACACCCGGTTCCATTGAACCAATTTACCTTGTCATCTAATAGTGTACATTTTATGGATGAAATTGGGAGAATTATTGACTAGGTTAATGAGTAACTAAGTAAGGGCGTAATGGTAAATAGAGGCCTTTAGTGGATAACGTATTTAAGGGAGGGTTTAATGAGGTTTAGCCGCCACTGGTTCTCATTTCCTTTTTCGGCTCTCAGCTCAGCAGAGTACTCTAGGAGATTCCCCTCTGATTTCTCCAAGCGATTTCTCCAACCTAGGTGAGTTTCATTCGTTTTCCTTGTGTTTTAATGGCTAGATAACAGAGGGAGTACAATGTGTGTTTTTTGAGAATGTTGTGAATGAGAATAGATTCGGGTTTTGGTGATATATCGGGAATGTACGAATAACAGAGTTCCAAACTAGTTTCCTTAGATTCCTGGTTGATTTATGGTGAAGTTTAGTGAAGGCCAACTAATGTTATGCTTATGACTTTAGGTGAGCGAACTTCCAAAGTAGCTTACAACCGAGCAATTGTTCAGGAGATCAGATAAGTAGAGTTTGTGTGTGCCTTCGGGCCTACATCACAAAACAGTATGATTTATGCATGTTTGTGTGTTTTCAATATGTCATGCATCATATTTTTTAGGGTAATTATCGATTTGAACCCTGTACTATACACGTTTTTTCAATTCGGCCCCTGTACTAAAAAAACCGGCAAACCGAACCCTGTACTTTGATTCTGTTATCAGTTTTGACCTTCTATCAATAATTTCATTAAACCCTCATTGAAAAAACTAACAAACGATCTTAGATTCACTTGAAATTTTTACCACATGTTCACTACTTAATGAAAAGATAATCTGAAAATTTTCGTGATTTTTTAACACATGTACGATTTATTGAAATTTTATTTTAGTATTTTATAAAAATATTATAATAAATCATACAAATTTTAGAAAATGCCTAAACTTTTTTTATTATCTACCCATGATAGGTTGAACATGTGAAAAAATTTTCAAATAAATCAAATATTGTTTGGTATTTTTTTAAAAATTAATTTATAAAATAAAGAAGAAATTGAGATTAATTTAAACAAATATCAAACGATATTGGATTTATTGGAAACTTTTTCTAAATGTTCACCATATTATGGGTAGATAATAGAAAAATTTTCGTAATTTTTTAAAACTTGTATGATTTATTATAATATTTTTAAAAAATACTAAAATAAAATTATAATAAATCGTAGATATGTTAAAAAATCACGAAAATTCGTAGATTATCTTCTCATTAAGTAATAAACATGTGGTAAAAATTGCAACTGAATATAAGATCGTTTGGTAGTTTTTTCAATGAGGGTTTTATGAAATTATTGATAGAAGGTTAAAACTGATAACAAAATCAAAGTACAGGGTTCGGTTTGCCGGTTTTTTTAGTACAGGGGCCGAATTGAAAAAACGTGTATAGTACAGGGTTCAAATCGATAATTTCCCTATTTTTTAAAGGATACGAAAATGAATTTTCATATAGTGTTATAGTGAGGCATGAATCAGTTTAACTTTTAAGGGAATTAATCCGCCCCTTAATCGAGATCAGAGGATATTTATACTTTGGAAAAATTGATCCACTTCCCATCGGACAAGGGATCAGATCAGCTGTTAAGGGAACTAATTCGCCTCTTAATTTAGTAGAGGATATTTATACTTTGGGAAAATTGATCCACTTCCCATCGGACGAGGGATCAATAGACAATGAATACGAATACAACTGAGATGAGAAAGTAAAAATCGCATGAATAGGATTTTAATTCAGTATTGCATTTCATTTTGCTCTACTTGCTTAGCATTAGGCTAATAGATGAGTTTTGTGATGTAGGTGCTGAGGTAACTACTAGAGAATTCTCTGAATTTACTGAAGACTAGGAGCAGTTGATGGAGCACACCTATGCCTCGACTTGGCAATCTGATGGGGCGGTTTAACTAATGTCAGTAGGTGTGAAAGTTTAGTTGACAATGGTTCAGTTTAAGTATGCTGAGAATGTTAATGACAGCAGGAGTTTAATGTTTTTAATAATTTTGGAGCTTTTCTGATTATGAAAATACGATTTGGTTTTAGTTGTAGATTGTTATTCTAGATTTATAAAGTTGTGGATCTATGTTGTTTTGAATAGCTACTGTTAAAATTTACAAGTTCTTTTAGTAGGCAGAGTTGTCTGTTTGTTTAGAGTGTTACTGTTCACCAGTGGATGTTGTCTATCGGTGGATGTTGAGTGTTACTGTTCACCGGTAGATGTTGTCTATCAGTGGATGTTGTCTATCGGTGGACGTTGAGTGTACTGTTCACCGGTAGATGTTGGGTGATAGAGTCGGTGGATGTGAGCGGTAGATGTGAGTAATAGATTTTGTGGTTTTGTGATCGGTGGATGTGAGTGGTAGATGTGAGTAATAGATTTTGTCGTTTTGTGATCTGGATGTGAGCGGTAGATGTGAGTAGTAAATTTTGTCATTTTGTGATCGGTGGATGCGAGCGGTGGATGAATTTTGTTCAGCTTCTACCGCTGAGACTATTCTGTCTCTATTTCTACCGCTAACACTGTTTAGCGGTAGATGTGTACTGCTTTCTTTTTGTTTTCTTTCAACCAAATCGTCTTTAATATTTTAATTATTTGATAAATGTTGTTTTATTTAAATGGATTTCTGCTGCAAAATCTTAACATTTTGAAAGTCAAATTTGATTGTTGTGTGAAATTTTAAAATTTTCTCAAAATGTCATAGTTTGGTTCAGCATTTTGCGTAGCGACCCGGGTTCAGAAAACTCGGGGCGTTACAGTATGGTATCAGAGACATTCAGTTAAACCGTTCAAAAAATTACTCATCAGTGCCAATCGTTGCATGGAAGTACTCTAACAACTATAATTGTTTATGTCAACTTTAGTGATTAGATATTTATGAGATCAATTAACCCTGTACAGGAATTTAATAAAAATGTCTAGACGACCAGGAAGACCAAGATTACCTAGAGAGACACCAAGTCCAAGACGTGAGGAGGACTCTAGTGTGATTAGGCAGCTGACAGATTTGGTACGTCAGCAGACAGATTTAGTGCGTCAACAGTCTGATCAATTAGGAGTACTGTTGAACCGAGAAGTGCAAGGGAGTGCTAACTCGAGTTCTAGCAATGAGCATTCTGGAGACAGATTTCGGAGACTACAACCGCCCACATTTGATGGAAAATCAACTAATCCGATTATTGCCGAGGAGTGGCTCAAGAAGATAGAGAGCATGTTTAGATATGCCAATATTGGAGAAGAAGACAAAGTCACTTTGGCAACATTTCATTTGGCTGGCGATGCTCAACTTTGGTGGGAAACAATGGAGACCACCAATGATGTTCTGACAATGCCCTGGGCACAATTCAAGAAAGTTTTCTATGAGAAGTACTTAAGCAGCACTATCCAGGCTGTGAAGAAAGTGGAGTTTCTGCAGCTGAAGCAGACAGGATCCGTGTCTGAGTACAGCAGGCAATTCGAGTCCCTGTCAAGGTTTGCTGGACACCTTGTACGAAGGGATGAGGATAAAGTGTTTCAATTTTTGCATGGACTGAAACCAGAAATTTACAGAGGAGTCAAGTTCTCTGGTATCAAAGGTCTGTCTTACAGTGAAATTATGTCCATGGCATTGGAGGTGGAAGAAGCAGAAATGAAATGTATTGGACCAAAAGAAGTTCTACAAAAGTTCATCCAGCCACATCAGCAGAGAGGAATGAAGAGGCCTAGTGATGGCCAGAGTAACCAAGGAACAATAAAAAAGGTGCAGGACACCAGAAAGTTTCCCAAATGCCCGAAATGTTTGAAGAATCACTTGGGAGAGTGCGGGTTTGGATCGGGAAAGTGCTTCAACTGCGAAGAAGTTGGGCACACATTCAATGATTGGCCGAAGCCCAGAGTCGTTTGATGCTTCCACTGTAACAAAGTCGGCCATATTAACAGAGACTGCCCAGCTTTAAAGAGTGGCCCTGCTAAGTTAAAGCCAAGGATATTCTCCATGATGGAGTCGGGTGATGATGATCAGCCCGCTGTAGTGTCAGGTACTATATTGATCTACTCTGTGTCTGCATTTACTTTAATAGATTCTGGTGCGACACATTCTTTTATAGCATCTGCATTTGCTGTTAAGTTAGATGTACAGCCTACGCAATCTGTGCATGCGTTTAATGTTGCATTACCCTCTAGTGAATACATGCACTCAAATCGAGTGATGCTTAATATTGTGGTGTTAGTAGGAAACATGAATCTACCTGTTGATCTCATTATTATGGATATAATGGGGTTTGATGTAATCCTAGGAATGGATTGGTTGTTCAAGCATTATGCCACAATCGATTGTAGGACTGGAGTAGTTAGTTTTCAACCCCCTGAAGGTTTGAAACATACCTTTCAAGCTTTGAAGAAGAGTAAGGAAATGTCTATTATGACTTCTATCAATGCTAGACCTTCCCCATGCGGGGAGTATTTGTGCTTCTTGGCCAGTGTTTTAGACACACAACTAGTAGGAAAAGTAAGTCCTCAAAATGTCTTAGTTGTCCAAGACTTTCCAGAAGTATTTCTTGATGATCTTCCTGGATTGCCGTCAGATAGGAAAATTGAATTTGTTGTGGATGTTTACCCAGGCGCCGAGACTGTATCTAAGAATCCCTATAGATTAGCACCTACGGAGCTTAAGGAATTAAAGAAACAGTTGGAGGAACTATTGGAAAAAGGGTTCATACGCCCAAGCTTTTCACCGTGGGGTGCCCCAGTTCTTTTTGTCAAGAAGAAAGATGGATCAATGCGTATGTGCATTGATTATCGAGAATTAAATAAGTTAACTGTCAAGAACAAGTACCCATTGCCAGGGATTGATGATTTATTCGACTAGCTTAATGGTGCGCGAGTTTTCTCTAAGATTGACCTAAGGTCTGGTTGTTACCAATTGAAAGTCAAATCTGAAGATATTCCGAAGACTGCCTTTCGCACAAGGTATGGACATTATGAGTTCTTGGTAATGTTCTTTGGATTGACAAATGCACTAGCTTATAGACCTTATCAATAGGGTGTTTCATGAATATTTAGATAAGTTTGTCATAGTATTTATTGATGATATACTAATCTACTCACGTACTAAGGATGAGCATGCAAGGCACTTAAGCTTGGTGTTAGGATTACTAAGGCAGCACCAACTTTATGCCAAGTTTTCCAAGTGTGAGTTTTGGTTGGACAGAGTTCACTTTTTGGGTCATGTGATCTCGGGAGATGGAATATCTGTCGATCCAGCCAAGGTTCGAGCAGTTAAGGAGTGGCCCCAACCGAAGAATGCTACAGATATTTGGAGTTTCCTTAGGTTAGCAAGATACTACAGGAAATTTATTGAAGGATTCTCGAAGATTGCTACACCCCTCACTAGGTTAACAAGGAAAAACATTAAGTATGCATGGATAGAGGAATGTGAATCCAGTTTCCAGACATTGAAACAGAAGTTGACCAACACTCCAATAATAACACTTCCCGTTAAGAATGGTAAATTTAGCATTTATTGTGATGCTTCCAAAGTTGGACTCGGCTGTGTCTTGATGCAAGATGTAAAAGTAATAGCATATGCTTCTAGACAGCTGAAGACACATGAGAAGAATTATCCTACGCATAATTTGGAATTAGCTGCAGTAGTTTTTGCATTAAAGATTTGGAGGCATTACCTGTATGGACAATCTTGTGAAATATTCTTAGATCATAAAAATCTGAAATATATTTTCACACAGAAAGAGCTAAACATGAGATAACGTCGATGGGTGGAATTTGTCAAGGACTACGATTTTGAGATCAAAAACCATCCCAACAAAGCTAATGTGGTGGCTGATGCTTTGAGCAGAGTGACAACATCAACCCCAACAATGATTTTCGACATGCCATTAGCCTTAGTCAGAATTCCAAAGGTTTGACCTAGAAGCAGTGCACAGTGTGTCAGCTATGTTTTCTGCCATATCCCTGAGACCTAATATTCTGGAAAGGATAAAGGAAGCTCAGACAAATGATGTAGAGTGTAACAAGTACAAATTAAGCATAGAATCTACTGGTAAATCGGATTTCAACTATTCTGATGATGAAGTCCTTAAGTTTAGGAATAGATGGGTTGTTCCTACCATTAAAGAACTTCGAGATGAGATTCTTTCAGAAGCACATTCTTCTAGATTTTTTGTTCATCCTGGAAGTACAAAGATGTACAAGGATCTTAGACAACATTATTGGTGGCCGAGTATGAAAAGAAGTGTGGCAGAGTATGTAGGATCATGTTTGTCTTGCCAGCAGATTAAGGCTGAGCATCAGAGACCCTCAGGAACGTTGCAACCTTTACCACTTCCCGAATGGAAATGGGAACAAGTAACAATGGACTTTGTTGTGGGATTCCCTAGAACAGCAAAGGGACATGATGCAATCTGGGTAATAGTTGATCGACTAACTAAATCTGCCCACTTTCTGCCGATGAGGATGGCATACTTAATGGATCAGCTTGCTGAATTGTATGTGCATGAGATTGTACGTTTGCATGGAGTTCCTATCACAATAGTATCAGATCGGGATTCTAGATTTACGTCTAAGTTTTGGAAGAGTTTGCACAAGGCTATGGGAACACAGTTCAATTTTAGTGCAGCTTTTCACCCTCAAACAGCAACGTTAGAGGATATGCTTCGTGCATGCATTCTAGATTTTCAAGGTTCTTGGAGCAAGTATCTATCCTTGGTGGAATTTGCCTACAACAATAGTTTTCGGGCAACAATAGGAATGACACTATATGAGGCATTATATGGACGAAAGTGTAGATCTCCATTGTACTGGGATGAAGTTGGAGAAGCACGACTGATTGGTCCTGACTTTGTGCAGCAAACAGTGGAGAAAATTGCCCTCATCCGCCATCGAATTTTGACAGCTCAAAGCCGACAGAAAAGTTATGCTGATAAAAGACGTAGAGAATTGGAGTTTGAAGTAGGTGATGAATTTTTTCTCAAAGTCTCACCGTTCAAAGGAGTTGTGAGATTTGGTAAGAGAGGCAAGCTGAATCCCAGATTTATTGCACCATTTCCAATCTTGAAGAGGATTGGGAAGATAGCTTATCAACTGCAGTTACCAGCCTCCATGGAAGGGATTCACAACGTATTCCACGTTTCTATGCTAAAGAAGTGTGTAAGAGATCCATCTCAGATTGTGGAACAACAGAGTATTAAAGTTCATCCTACTTTTACATATGAGGAAAAACCAGTAAGGATCCTCGACTATGCTGTGAAAGTGTTGCGCAACAAAGAGGTTCCCCTGGTGAAAGTATTATAGCATAACCAGAACATTGAGGAGACAACTTGGGAGCGCCAGCAGGACATGATGGACCAGCATCCAGAATTATTCAGGTATCAAATCTTGAGGGCAAAATTCTTTTAAGGAGGGTAGATTGTAACACCCGGTTCCATTGAACCAATTTACCTTGTCATCTAATAGTGTACATTTTATGGATGAAATTGGGAGAATTATTGATTAGGTTAATGAGTAACTAAGTAAGGGCATAATGGTAAATAGAGGCCTTTAGTGGATAACGTATTTAAGGGAGGGTTTAATGAGGTTTAGCCGCCACTGGTTCTCATTTCTTTTTTCAGCTCTCAGCTCAGCAGAGTGCTCTAGGAGATTCCCCTCCGATTTCTCCAAGCGATTGAGTGTCCTTCGTTTCTTTTGTGTTTTAATGGCTAGATAACAGAAGGAGTACAATGTGTGTGTTTTGAGAATGTTGTGAATGAGAATAGATTCGGGTTTTGGTGATATATCGGGAATGCACGAATAACAGAGTTCCAAACTAGTTTCCTTAGATTCCTAGTTGATTTATGGTGAAGTTTAGTGAAGGCCAACTAATGTTATGCTTATGACTTTAGGTGAGCAAACTTCCAAAGTAGCTTACAACCGAGCAATTGTTCAGGAGACCAGGTAAGTAGAGTTCATGTGTGCCTTCGGGCCTACATCACAAAATAGTTGGATTTATGCATGTTTGTTTGTTTTCAGTATGTCATGCATCAAATTTTTGAAAGAATACGAAAATGAATTTTTATATAGTGTTATAGTGAGGCATAAATCAGTTTAACTTTTAAGGGAATTAATCCGCCCCTTAATCGAGATCAGAGGATATTTATACTTTGGAAAAATTGATCCACTTCCCATCGGACGAGGGATCAGATCAGATGTTAAGGGAACTAATCCGCCCCTTAATTTAGTAGAGGATATTTATACTTTAGAAAAATTGATCCACTTCCCATCGGACGAGGGATCAATAGACAATGAATACGAATACAACTGAGATGAGAAAGTAGAAATCGCATGAATAAGATTTTAATTCAGTATTGCATTTCATTTTGCTCTACTTGCTTAGCATTAGGCTAATAGATGAGTTTTGGGATGTAGGTGCAGAAGTAACTACTGGAGAATTCTCTGAATTTACTGAAGACTAGGAACAGTTGATGGAGCACACCTATGCCTCGACTTGGCAATCTGATGGGGCGGTTTAACTAATGTCACTAGGTGTGAAAGTTTAGTTGACAATGGTTCAGTTTAAGTATGCTGAGAATGTTAATGACAACAGGAGTTTAATGCTTTTAATAATTTTGGAGCTTTTCTGATTATGAAAACACGATTTGGTTTTAGTTGTAGATTGTTATTCTGGATTTATGAAGTTGTGGATCTATGTTATTTTGAATAGCTGCTGTTAAAATTTACAAGTTCTTTTAGTAGGCAGAGTTGTCCGTTTGTTTAGAGTGTTACTGTTCACCGGTGGATGTTGTATATCAGTGGATGTTGAGTGTTACTGTTCACCGGTAGATGTTGTCTATCAGTGGATGTTGTCTATTGGTGGACGTTGAGTGTACAGTTCACCGATAGATGTTGGGTGATAGAGTCGGTGGATGTGAGCGATAGATGTGAGTAATAGATTTTGTCGTTTTGTGATCGGTGGATGTGAGTAATAGATTTTGTCGTTTTGTAATCGGTGGATGTGAGCGGTAGATGTGGGTAGTAAATTTGTCGTTTTGTGATCGGTGGATGCGAGCGGTGGATGCATTTTGTTCAGCTTCTACCGCTGAGACTATTCTGTCTCTATTTCTACCGCTGACACTGTTTAGCGGTAGATGTGCACTGCTTTCTTTTTGTTTTCTTTCAACCAAATCGTCTTTAATATTTTAATTATTTGATAAATGTTGTTTTATTTAAATGGATTTCCGCTGCAAAATCTTGACGTTTTGAAGGTCAAATTTGATTGTTGTGTGAAATTTTAAAATTTTCTCAAAATGTCATGGTTCGGTTCAGCATTTTGCGTAGCAAACCGGGTTCAGAAAAATCAGGGCGTTACATGTCGTCTGGAAGAGAGAATGCAGAGAGGAGTGGAGAGAATAGAGAAGAGAAGTGAGGATGGTTACACGTAGGAGGAAGAACATATCTTGTTCAATAAGTTGAACATTGGCAGCCATCCATTGGTTTCTTCCCACCAACCTTGATTGGTTTCCTATTTTTCCCCTCATTAGTTTCCAACTAATTTGTTAATTAGTTCGTCAATTCGTTTTTTTTTTTCCATTAAACACTCTAACAAATTCATTAAAACATTCATTGTATTAATATAAAATTCATCCCACTAAATGATTTGGGGAAATATTTACATGGTAAAAATGTCGGGTGTTACATGTTGATTCTTGAAAAACATACAGCCAGACAATACATGTCATTATAGAAAGATATCAACGTGACAAAGAAGTTTAAAAGTCTTGTGTTATGACAAAGAATATGAAGGGTCATACTAAAGATTAAATACAAGTGTTAAAGAGAAGAAAAGAGCACATAGAAAGAGAGCATGTTTAAGTTAAGTGAGAGAGGGAGAGAGATTAATGATGCGACGGTTCGCATCAATTAATGTAAAGAAAACCATAAACAAATGTTAAAAATGAAGAAATTTAGTTTTATTTTTTTTTTCTGACCGATATTAAATGAACCCAAAAAATATATATATTAAAATTAAATTGTTGTAATGCATAAGACAAAATAGATATAATGTATTGTATTTTAAAGTTAAATGGTAATTGACAAATACAAATAATATAATTCATAAAAGAAAACCAAAACATCCATACATTTGGTATGTACTAGTTTTCAGTACGTACAAGGCACGTACGCATCAAGTTTTTTAAAATGAATGACCAATGGATCAAACGCATTCTAATTATTCAAATTTGACATGGAGATAGAAAAAAAAATACTTATATGTTATGTAAAAGAAATAAAAAATTTACAATAAAAAAAATAACTTACAAAGGTGACACGAGTCAGGTTTCTTCGATTCTCTAGCCTATTAGGTGTTACTTCTGGTCTAAGAATTCAAATGCAAACTCTAACAAAATGTCTTGTGAAAACATATGTTTGAAAATTGGAAATAAAAATATAGGACATTTCAGGATAGCATATAGTATATTGTAACGCCCCGAGTTATCTAAACCCGACTCGTTACACAAAGCTCGAACCTAACTAAGAAACTTTGAACTAAATTTAAAATTTCACTTGAAAGTCTGGGTCTGACATTTTTTTTTTTTAAAAAAAAAAAAACTTCAAAACATTTAAAACTTGCAGCGGAAATCATTTGGACGACAATAGAGTTAAACAAAACTTTGACCATTGATTGAAATGTAAGAAATAATCGGCTAAAGAGAAATGGAGGTTTAATTCGTGAAATACTTGGGAAGTCGCAGAAGTCAAACGCATCTGCCGATGGATAAAGTCAACGGAAGAAGCAGAAACAACAAATAAAAGGCTTCTACCGATGACGTCAGCCGGATAAATCAATTATCCAACATCAACCGATCGCAAAACGACAAGTTTTGCAATTCGTATCTACCGACGGCAAAACGACAAAAATCTCTCGTTCCCTTCTTCCGATAGAATAAACTGCATATACCGGTCACTAAACGACAAAGCTTAACACTCACTCATACCGGTAGCGCAAAATCTACATCTTCCGATAGAATTAAATCTACATCATCCGATGGCTTTTCTGAAGACATCTTCCGATAGAATTAAACCTACATCATCCGATGGCTTTTCTGAAGACATCTTCCGATAGTGAACAAAACGACACACCAACAACTCCTTGCCATACAATACAACTCTAACCACAAAAAAGGGTTTATTCACTTTACTGAAACCATCCAAAAGAAAACAATTCAAATCCTTGTATTACTCGAATCCAGTAAAAACAATACTAAATCAGCAAGGTGGCACTATCAGTAAGTTTCAACATGTGTTCAAAACATTGAAAACTACTAATGTCATGAGAACTCAAGGTACTTTTGAAAACATCAAGCAACTTCCATCATCAGAGAGTTTAACATACTCGAATTGAACTCATTGTCCACTGAACCTTCACAACCACTGACACCAGTTAAACCGCCTCATCAGTTTACCAGGCCGAAACATGGGTGTACTCCTCCAACCATATCTATTCATCTGTGCACTCAAGGGAATCACCTGCAGTATCCTCAACACCTACATCACAAAACTCATCTATTAGCCTAATGCTAAGTAAGCAAAGTAGTAATGAAATGAAATGCTGAAACATAAATGCCTAAACATGTGATTTCTACTTTCTCATCTCAGTTGCATTCACATTCATTCATAAGCTGATCTGATCCCTCGATTTCCTTGGGAAGTGGATCAATTTTCCCAATGATATACATCATCTACTCGATTAAGGGGCGGATGAATTCCCTTAATAGCTTATCTGATCCCTTGGTTCCCTTGGGAGTGGGATCAATTCTCCCAATGTTATAAATCCCTACTTGAGTTAAGGAGTGGATTAGTTCCCTTAATAATTTATCTGACACATTCAGTTCATACCTTACCGTTCTTACATGAAAATTCATTTTCGTAATCTTTCAAAAAACATGATGCATGACATACAAAATCATTCACAAGATACATGACCCTACTGTTTTGTGATGTAGGTCCGAAGGCACATGCATACTTTACTTACCTGGCTCTCCTGGAAATGCTCGGTTACAACTACTTTGGAAGCCCTGTTCACCCAATGTCATAAGCAGAATACCGATTAGATCACCAATAACATTACCCTATATATCATTCAAAAACTTATGGAGCTAGTTTGGAAGCTCTGGTCATCGTACATTCTCGGCTCAACACTAAACCCGAACTCAACTCACTCACAGCATTATCAAAATACGCACATTGCCCTCTTCCTGCTACCTAGCCACTAAAATCTCAAGAAAACGAAGGGAAACTTACCTAGTTTGAAGGAGAATCGGGCGAGGAAAATCGCCTAGAGAGCTCGGCTGCTTGAGCTGAAAACCCGAAGAGAAAAGTGTGAAATGGAGGCGGCTACAGTGCGATAACCCAATCCCTCACTCCTTAAATACGTTATCCACTTTTAAATTTCCAATTTACATAAATGCCCTTGCTTAGTCACTCATTAACCTAATCAATAATTCTCCCAATTTTTCTATGAAATTGAACATCATAAATTGATGAGTTAAATTCGGTTTAATTGAAACCGGGTGCTACATATATACTTCTATTTCGAATAAATCTAATAAATCCAAAAAAAGCTTATGCTTGTTGTGACAAATAAAGCAAATTTTTATTGGACAAATCTTAGTCTCCATGAGAAAAAATCTAACTGTAATTTTAGAAATAGAGAAAGATCAAATACAATGAAATATGAAATTTTCATCCACTACTAAGGCAAGATAATGAGAATGCTTCAAATTAAAAAAACTTCAATGATAAAAAAAACTTTTTAAGGACATTCTTTTATGGTTTATTTGGTTAATAGAAACATGCTCAAAATACTAAAATGACTGAAGAATTGTGATATACCTTTTGTATCATGATTGTTCAATCTTGGCAGACTCACTCAACCATATGAAGGGGAAACAACGAGTGTCTATAATCACCCTCCTTGTATGTTAAATGCGACACAAATTCAAACTTTGCTTGGAAGTGCATATTTTCGTTCGAATTTGAACAGCCAGATGAATCCTTCCTTGACCTTATCACAATAGTGTATGTAGAATGAATAGTTGAATATCATTAAAAAAAATAAATCAAAAGGAAGAAATTTTTGTTTTACAAGTAATATACAGTGATTTGCATGATACTCATTCTACTTGGGATGAGAAATGTATACCTACAGCTTTCAAGAACTTCAGACCATAATTGATAAACATCGCTCAAAACTTTGTAGAAATCTTTCTCCTTTTTCATAATCAACCGCAGTCAATGAATCTGGTGGACCAAACTAAAGAATGACTTGCTGGAGAAGTTCAATGTCATGAAACTATAGTTTAGCAAGCAATATTTGACATTATCATTTATATTTAGTATGAAATCTGCACAGTGAACGACTAACATTACAATTTCATGTGTTATTTGATCACTAGAAAGTAAAAGGATAATATATAAATGAGTAAAAATTCTATTAATCATAAGACACACTTCTCTTAATTTATATCTATGATTCATTATGCATGCATAAAAAAATAGGAGGAATGTCATGTCAATAGTTTTTAAATTTTGTTTTCATTTTATTAAATATATCTCTAAATTCATTTATTTGTCGATATTGCACAAAATTACCCGTTAAGTTTACAAAAATTAGGAGTACAAATTAAGAAGTGAGATAATAAATTCCTGAACATTTATTTGTAGCATCATAAAATGATTTTAAAAAATCAAGAAATGTATTACCTACATCACAACAAGATTTATTAAGATTAATACTGTATGTTTTCTTATTAATAAAATCACAAATAATTTGTCAATATGGTCGTCGCCGTCTCATGGTTGGGCTCAATGGGCCAGGCCGGTCACCGACAGGCTCGGCTCAGCCCGTCGCCCGGGCATAGGCTAGGCCCGACCTGTCACTGTAGTGGGTCAGCCTGCTCGTTTACATAATAAAAAATAATAGAAAATAAAAAAAGTACTATAATGTCTTTCTAGAGATAATAAATCAAAAGAAATTAAGTAAAACCTAAATAATATGAGTTCACTTCTGCTTGAGTTACTCTAAATCTTTCTATTTAAAACATGAAAAATAGGAAGTAATTTTAAATGAGTTGGCTACACTCAATAACGATTTTAAGTATTATATCTATCGTGTTAAAAATGGTTTGTGCATACAAGTAGTAAAATCAATATTGAAATTAAGTTTAAACCGACCATCAAAGTGGTCACAAGAAGACAATTTGCTTGTATGTTGTAAGTAATAAAATTAACAACACATTTACAATATAAAATCTTCAATGAAAAAGAGACCACTTACAAACCTAAACATTGGTGTCATAAGCTTATGAGGAAGAAATTGATCACTAAAAAGATCGTGACGAATAAACAAAAATTCTAATAAGGTTAAGAGTTTTCATCTAGGGGAACGACATCATAAGTTTCCCTATAACATGTTTGCATAACGTGTAATGTAACACCTAGGATTGTTCATCTAACGTATGTAGCCTTAGATTAGGTTATGTTATGAGGGTTTAGCATTAATCCTAGAGTTATACTAAGTATAAAAGTTAGTAAGTGGAGATTTGAGTGAAAATCATAATAATAGAGTAAGTAAATATGGTAGGTATAGGAGTAGTCGAACCATGATTAGTTGTTGATGGTTTTGGCTTGGAGATAATAGGTATTTTAGGTGGTTGGTTAGTTGGGTTCATTTATATGGTGTAGCACCCGATTCCATTAAACCCAATTTAATTTGTCAAATTAAGATGTGCAAATATGGATTAGGTTAATGAATGGATATGCAAGGGCATTATGGTAAATTAAAAACTTATTAGTGGATAACCTATTTAAAAGAAATTTATTGAGCTTAGCCGCCACTGTTCATTCTTGCTCCCGGCTTTCAGCTCAAACCAGCAGACTTCCCAGGCGATTTCCTTCCCCGAGTCCATTCGCCGAGCTAGGTAAGTTTCTACCTTGATTTTTCTGACTTAGTAACTAAGGAAGATTGTATGGGGGAGTGTTGGATATGTATTTTGGGAACTCATCAGGAAAGTGAGTAGGTTCGGGTTTAGCATAGAATCAGTAATGCTTGGCGATCAGAACTCCCAACTATTCCCTTAGGTTTTCTGAATGCCTTAGAATGAGGTTTAGTATAGGTTGACTTAATGTTCTGTTTATGTTCTAGGTGAGAAAGATCCCGAAGAAGCTCCTAACCGAGCACTCGCCAAGAATCCAAGTAAGTAGAGTTTGTTTGTGCCTTCGGGCCTACATCACAAAACAGTAGGACTTATGTATGCTTTGTATGTTTATTTTCCAGTTGTCATGCATCATGTTTTTGAAAGAATTACGAAAATGAATTTACATGAAACGCATGGTAAGTGTGAGCAGGATGATCAGAACAACTGTTAAGGGGGATTAATCCGCCCCTTAACTGAGAACAGAGGATTGAGGTTTTGGGAAAAGTGATCCACTTCCCAATCCTACAGGGGGATCAGACCAGCTAACTGTTAAGGGAACTAATCCGCCCCTTAATTGAGATCAGAGGATGTATGCTTTGGGGGATGACTGATCCACTCTCCCATCGTACAGAGGGATCAACAGAGCACGATTATGTATACAACAGAGAGGAGAAATTAGAAACAGCATGTCTAGGAGATTTATGATTCAGTAATTCATTTCATTCATTGCTTTACTTGCTTAGCATTAGGCTAATAGATGAGTTTTGTGATGTAGGTGAAGAAGTTACTGAAGGTATGTTTACCGACCAACACGAGGACTAGGCTGGTTGGAGGAGCATTTTCAGGCATCGGTTTGGTCATCTGTTGAGGCGGTTTAATTCATGGCTGCAGGTGTTGAGTTGAGAGTGACTAGTTCAGTATAGATGTTTTTCTAAAAATTTTATGACAGTAGTGGTCTCAAAGTTTGAATACATTTTAAGAATCTTCTGATATTGGTATTTTTTTTGGATTTTTGAAAACATTGTTTTTACTGAATTTTGAGTAATGCAATGGTTAAGTCGTTTTTGAATGATTTCAGTAGAGTAAGTAAATCCTTTCTGTAGTTGGAGTAGTGTTTTATAACGAGGAGTTGGTGAGATGTTGTTTTGTTCTCTATCGGTAGATGATGTCCATCGGTAGATGTTGAGTCATGGTTGAGTTGTCTATCGGAAGATGGAAGTCTATCGGCAGATGAAGTTATGTTGACTTCATCGGCAGATGAAGTTATGTTGACTTCATCGGCAGATGGAGTTGTGTATGAAGTTATGTTAACTTCATCGGTAGATGAAGTTGTGTATGAAGTTATGTTGACTTCATCGGCAGATGGAGTTGTGTATGAAGTTATGTTGACTTCATCGGCAGATGAAGTTATGTTGACTACATCGGCAGATGGCATCGCGTTGTTTGTACACGTCATCGGTAGAAGCTTTTTGTTTTCTTTTTCTGCTTCTTTCGTTGGCCTCGCTCATCGGCAGATACGTTAGACTTCCACGATTTTTCCTAGTATTTCACAGTTTTAAACTTTAATTCCAAACTGCCGACTATCTCTTAACATTTCAAACCATGATTTATAGTTTTGATTTACTACATTGTTGTTTAGAATTATTTCCGCTGCAGGTTTTAAATATTTTGAAATTTTAGAAAAAGTCAAATTTTGGCTGTCGAGTGAAATTTTAAATTTAGCATCAAGACGTCATGATTCGGTTCAGCGTTATGAGTAGCAAACCGGGTTCAGATAACTTGGGGCGTTACAAGTTGGTATCAGAGCCATTTGGTTAAACCGTTCAAAGAATTACTCAACAGTGCCGATCGTTGCATGGAAGTACTCCAACAACTGTAAGTGTTTATGTTAGTTTTAGTTATTAGATATTTATGAGAATAGTTAACCTTTTACAGGGATATAGTAAAATGTCTAGACGACCGGGTAGACCGAGAGTACAGAGGGGGACACCAAACCCGGAGAGTACTGAGAATTCTGGTGTGATCAGGCAGCTGACAGACTTGGTACGCCAGCAATCTGATATGATGCGCCAGCAGTCCGATCAGTTGGGACTGCTACTGAACCGAGAGGTACAAGGGAGTGCCAACTCGGGTTCCAACAATGAACAGGCAGGAGAGAGGTTTAGGAGGTTGCGACCACCCACTTTTGATGGAAAGTCAGCTAATCCAATTGTGGCCGAGGAATGGTTGAAAAAGATAGAAAGCATGTTTAGGTGTGCAAATGTGGGAGAAGGAGAAAAGGTCATTTTGGCAACCTTCCACCTTGCCGGTGATGCTCAACTTTGGTGGGAAACGATGGAGACCACCCATGATGTTCTTACGATGACTTGGACGCAATTTAAGGAGATTTTCTATGAGAAGTATTTTAACAGTACGGTACAGACCACAAAGAAGTTGGAGTTCATGAACTTGAAACAGACAGGAACCGTAGCTGATTACAGCCGACAGTTTGAATCCCTATCAAGGTTTGCCGGACACCTCGCACGCAGAGATGAGGATAAAGTGTTCCAATTTGTGCATGGGCTGAAACCTGAGATTTATAGAGGAGTCAAGTTCTCGGGTATAAAAGGATTGTCCTACAGTGAAGTAGTGTCCACGGCATTAGAAGTGGAAGAGGCGGAGATGAAGTGTGCTGGGTTTAGTGCAGGCTCCACGAAAGTTCACCCAGCCACACCATCACAGGGGAACGAAGAGGCCCGGTGAGGGCCATGGCAGTCAAGGGAAGGAGAAGAAGACACCAGATACTAGGAAGTTCCCTTAATGCCCAAAGTGTTTAAGATTTCACCCAGGAGAGTGTAGAATTAGCGCGGGGAAGTGTTTCAACTGTGAGGAGATCGGCATCTGCTTAAGGATTGCCCAAAGCCCAGAGTCCTTCGCTGTTATAATTGTAATAAGTTGGCCACATGAGTAGGGATTGTCCAGCTCTGAAGATGGCCCGGTGAATGTTAAGCCAAGGATATTCTCTATGGTAAAATCGGGTGATGAAGATCAGCCTGTTGTTGTGTCAGGTACCATACTAGTCAATTTTATGCCTGCTTTTACTTTAATAGATTCAGGTGCAACACATTCCTTCATAGCGTCTGCATTTGCTGATAAATTAGACGTTGAGCCTTCACTTTCTGAGCATATGTTTAATGTTGCTTTACCTTCTGGCGAACGCATGCGCTCTAGTCGTATGCTGCTTAATAGTGTAGTGACAGTAGAAGGTAAGAACCTACCTGCTGATCTCATTATTTTAGAGATCATGGGATTTGATGTAATCTTAGGAATGGATTGGTTGTTTAAGCACTATGCCACAATAGACTGTAGAACTGGAATAGTTAGTTTCCAACCCCCTGGTGGTTCGAAACACACCTTTCAAGCCTCAAGGAGAGACAGAAGGATGTCTGTTTTATCCTCTGTCGGCGCTAAACCTTTCCCGTGTAGTGAGTATTCATGCTTTCTGGCCAGCGTATTAGACACAAAGCTGGTAGGAGAACCGAGTCTCCAAAAGGTTCCAATAGCTCAAGAATTCCCTGAAGTTTTCCTTGATGACCTGCCTGGTTTACCACCTGATAGAGAGATCGAATTTGTGGTGGATGTCTATCCTGGTGCTGAACCTATATCTAAGAATCCATACAGATTGGCACCAACGGAACTCAAGGAATTAAAGAAACAGTTAGAGGAATTGTTGGAAAAAGGATTCATACGGCCGAGTTATTCGCCGTGGGGTGCACCAGTTCTCTTTGTTAAGAAAAAGGATGGATCAATGCGCATGTGCATTGACTACCGAGAATTAAATAGGTTAACCATCAAGAATAAGTACCCATTACCTAGGATCGATGATTTGTTTGACCAACTTCAAGGTGCACGAGTTTTCTCTAAGATTGACTTAAGATCGGGGTACTACCAACTAAGGTTAAATCTGAGGATATACCAAAACTGCCTTTCGTACGAGATATGGACATTACGAATTTTTGGTTATGTCCTTTGGTTTGACAAATGCACCAGCAGCCTTTATGGATCTTATGAATAGAGTGTTTCACGAGTTTTTAGATAAGTTTGTCATTGTATTCATTGATGATATCTTGATTTATTCACGAAATAAGGATGACCATGTAAGGCATTTAACCTTAGTACTAGAAACATTGAAACGGCATCAGCTTTTCGCCAAGTTTTCCAAGTGTGAATTTTGGTTGGACAGAATTCACTTTTTGGGTCATGTGATCTCGGGTGACGGAATATCCGTTGATCCAGCCAAGGTTCAAGCAGTCAAGGACTGGCCTCAACCAAAGAATGCTTCTGATATTAGGAGTTTTCTCGGGTTAGCAGGGTATTACAGGAAGTTTATTGAAGGATTCTCAAAGGTTGCAACACCCCTCACTCGTTTAACTAGGAAGAACATAAGGTATGCATGGACTGAGGAGTGTGAGTTCAGTTTCCAAACCTTAAAGCAGAAATTGACTAATGCACCAATACTAACCCTTCCTGTCGAAAATGGTAAGTTTAGTATTTATTGCGATGCCTCCAAAGTTGGACTTGGTTGTGTTTTGATGCAAGATGGTAAGGTCATAGCTTATGCTTCTAGGCAATTAAAGGTGCATGAGAAGAATTATCCTACGCATGACTTAGAATTAGCTGCGGTGGTTTTTGCATTAAAGATTTGGAGGCACTACTTGTATGGACAGACTTGTGAAATATTTTCAGATCATAAAGTCTGAAGTATATTTTCACGCAGAAGGAATTAAACATGAGACAACGAAGATGGTTGGAGTTTGTTAAAGACTACGATTTTGAGATTAAATACCACCCTGGTAAGGCAATGTGGTGGCTGATGCTTTAAGTAGAGTAATACCGTCAGCCTCAGCTTTGATTCTGGATATGCCGGTGGCCTTAGAGACTGAATTTCATAAGTTTAACCTAGAAACTGTGTCCAATGTAGCAGCTATGCTTTCTGCCATCTCCTTGAAACCTACCATTCTAGAAAAGATAAAAGAAACCCAGGACATTGATGAGGAGTGTAAAAAGTTCAAGTCGAGCATGGATTCTATGGACAATTTGGACTTCAATTATACTGATGATGGAATACTTAAGTTCAGAAATAGATATTTCGTGCCAGCCAATAAAGAACTTCGTGACGAAATCCTTTCTGAAGCTCATTCTTCTAGGTTCTCCGTTCATCCTGGAAGTACAAAGATGTACAGAGATCTTAAGCAAACTTATTGGTGGCCTGGTTTGAAGAGAAGTGTAGCTGAGCATGTAGGATCATGTTTGATCTGCCAACAAGTTAAGGCTGAACATCAGAGGCCTGCAGGGATGCTGCAGCCATTGCCACTTCCTGAATGGAAATGGGAGCAGATAACCATGGACTTTGTTGTAGGATTACCCAGGACTGTAAAAGGACACGATGCAATTTGGGTGATAGTTGATCGATTAACCAAATCAGCCCATTTCTTACCCATCAAGATGACTTACTCTATGGATCAGCTAGCCGAATTGTATGTGCATGAGGTTGTGCGACTACATGGAGTTCCAGCTACTATAGTTTCGGACCGAGACTCTAGATTCACATCCAAATTTTGGAAGAGTTTACATAAAGCCATGGGCACACAGCTAAACTTCAGTACAGCCTTTCACCCTCAAACAGATGGACAATCGGAAAGAACCATTCAAACATTAGAGGATATGCTCCGGGCATGTGTTTTGGATTTTCAAGGTTCTTGGAGCAAGTATTTGCCCTTGGTGGAATTTTCTTATAACAACAGTTTTCAAGCAACAATAGGAATGGCACCATATGAAGCATTGTATGGACGAAAATGCAGATCACCTTTGTATTGGGACGAAGTTGGTGAAGCACAGTTGCTTGGTCCTGACATCGTGCAGCAGACTATTGAGAAGGTTGCTCTCATCCGTCAGAGGATCTTAACAGCTCAAAGCCGACAGAAGAGCTATGCTGACAGAAGACGCAGAGAATTAGAGTTCGAAGTAGGCGATGAAGTTTTTCTTAAGGTATCACCATTCAAAGGAGTTGTGAGATTTGGAAAGAGAGGCAAACTGAATCCTAGATTTGTTGGTCCTTTCTCAATTCTGAAAAGGATTGGGAAGGCAGCCTATCAGTTACAGCTACCAGCTTCTATGGGAGGGATACATGACGTGTTTCCATGTCTCGATGTTAAAGAAGTGTGTGCGGGATCCGTCCCAAGTTGTTGAACAGCAAAGCATTGAAATACAACCTACACTTACCTTCGAGGAGAAGCCAGTAAAGATTCTGGATTATGCAGTAAAGGTACTACGCAACAAAGAAGTGCCGCTGGTGAAAGTCTTGTGGCACAATCAGAACACAGAGGAGGCAACATGGGAGCGCCAACAAGACATAATGGACCAACATCCAGAGTTATTCAGGTATTGAATTTTGAGGACAAAATTCTTTTAAGGAGGGTAGACTGTAGCACCCGGTTCCATTAAACCCAATTTAATTTGTCAAATTAAGATGTGCAAATATGGATTAGGTTAATGAATGGATATGCAAGGGCATTATGGTAAATTAAAAACTTATTAGTGGATAACCTATTTAAAAGAAATTTATTGAGCTTAGCCGCCACTGTTCATTCTTGCTCCCGGCTTTCAGCTCAAACCAGCAGACTTCCCAGGCGATTTCCTTCCCCGAGTCCAGTTCGCCGAGCTAGGTAAGTTTCTACCTCGATTTTTCTGACTTAGTAACTAAGGAAGATTGTATGGGGGAGTGTTGGATATGTATTTTGGGAACTCATCAGGAAAGTGAGTAGGTTCGGGTTTAGCATAGAATCAGTAATGCTTGGCGATCAGAACTCCCAACTATTCCCTTAGGTTTTCTGAATGCCTTAGAATGAGGTTTAGTATAGGTTGACTTAATGTTCTGTTTATGTTCTAGGTGAGAAAGATCCCGAAGAAGCTCCTAACCGAGCACTCGCCAAGAATCCAGGTAAGTAGAGTTTGTTTGTGCCTTCGGGCCTACATCACAAAACAGTAGGACTTATGTATGCTTTGTATGTTTATTTTCCAGTTGTCATGCATCATGTTTTTGAAAGAATTACGAAAATGAATTTACATGAAACGCATGGTAAGTGTGAGCAGGATGATCAGAACAACTGTTAAGGGGGATTAATCCGCCCCTTAACTGAGAACAGAGGATTGAGGTTTTGGGAAAAGTGATCCACTTCCCAATCCTACAGGGGGATCAGACCAGCTAACTGTTAAGGGAACTAATCCGCCCCTTAATTGAGATCAGAGGATGTATGCTTTGGGGGATGACTGATCCACTCTCCCATCGTACAGAGGGATCAACAGAGCACGATTATGTATACAACAGAGAGGAGAAATTAGAAACAGCATGTCTAGGAGATTTATGATTCAGTAATTCATTTCATTCATTGCTTTACTTGCTTAGCATTAGGCTAATAGATGAGTTTTGTGATGTAGGTGAAGAAGTTACTGAAGGTATGTTTACCGACCAACACGAGGACTAGGCTGGTTGGAGGAGCATTTTCAGGCATCGGTTTGGTCATCTGTTGAGGCGGTTTAATTCATGGCTGCAGGTGTTGAGTTGAGAGTGACTAGTTCAGTATAGATGTTTTTCTAAAATTTTATGACAGTAGTGGTCTCAAAGTTTTGAATACATTTAAGAATCTTCTGATATTGGTATTTTTTTTGGATTTTTGAAAACATTGTTTTTACTGAATTTTGAGTAATGCAATGGTTAAGTCGTTTTTGAATGATTTCAGTAGAGTAAGTAAATCCTTTCTGTAGTTGGAGTAGTGTTTTATAACGAGGAGTTGGTGAGATGTTGTTTTGTTCTCTATCGGTAGATGATGTCCATCGGTAGATGTTGAGTCATGGTTGAGTTGTCTATCGGAAGATGGAAGTCTATCGGCAGATGAAGTTATGTTGACTTCATCGGCAGATGAAGTTATGTTGACTTCATCGGCAGATGGAGTTGTGTATGAAGTTATGTTAACTTCATCGGTAGATGAAGTTGTGTATGAAGTTATGTTGACTTCATCGGCAGATGGAAGTTATGTTGACTCATCGGCGAAGTTATGTTGACTTCATCGGCAGATGAAGTTATGTTGACTTCATCGGCAGATGAAGTTATGTTGACTTCATCGGCAGATGAAGTTATGTTGACTTCATCGGCAGATGAAGTTATGTTGACTTCATCGGCAGATGAAGTTATGTTGACTTCATCGGCAGATGAAGTTATGTTGACTTCATCGGCAGATGAAGTTATGTTGACTTCATCGGCAGATGAAGTTATGTTGACTTCATCGGCAGATGAAGTTATGTTGACTTCATCGCAGATGGAGTTGTGTATGAAGTTATGTTGACTTCATCGCAGATGGAGTTGTGTATGAAGTTATGTTGACTTCATCGGCAGATGAAGTTATGTTGACTTCATCGGCAGATGAAGTTATGTTGACTTCATCGGCAGATGAAGTTATGTTGACTTCATCGGCAGATGAAGTTATGTTGACTTCATCGGCAGATGAAGTTATGTTGACTTCATCGGCAGATGAAGTTATGTTGACTTCATCGGCAGATGAAGTTATGTTGACTTCATCGGCAGATGAAGTTATGTTGACTTCATCGGCAGATGAAGTTATGTTGACTTCATCGGCAGATGAAGTTATGTTGACTTCATCGGCAGATGAAGTTATGTTGACTTCATCGGCAGATGAAGTTATGTTGACTTCATCGGCAGATGAAGTTATGTTGACTTCATCGCAGATGGAGTTGTGTATGAAGTTATGTTGACTTCATCGCAGATGGAGTTGTGTATGAAGTTATGTTGACTTCATCGGCAGATGAAGTTATGTTGACTTCATCGGCAGATGAAGTTATGTTGACTTCATCGGCAGATGAAGTTATGTTGACTTCATCGGCAGATGAAGTTATGTTGACTTCATCGGCAGATGAAGTTATGTTGACTTCATCGGCAGATGAAGTTATGTTGACTTCATCGGCAGATGAAGTTATGTTGACTTCATCGGCAGATGAAGTTATGTTGACTTCATCGGCAGATGAAGTTATGTTAACTTTAATTCCAAACTGCCGACTATCTCTTAACATTTCAAACCATGATTTATAGTTGTGATTACTACATTGTTGTTTAGAATTATTTCCGCTTGCAGGTTTTAAATATTTTGAAATTTTAGAAAAAGTCAAATTTGGCTGTCGAGTGAAATTTTAAATTTAGCATCAAGACGTCATGATTCGGTTCAGCGTTATGAGTAGCAAACCGGGTTCAGATAACTTGGGGCGTTACAAGTTGGTATCAGAGCCATTTGGTTTTAAACCGTTCAAAGAATTACTCAACAGTGCCGATCGTTGCCATGGAAGTACTCCAACAACTGTAAGTGTTTATGTTAGTTTTAGTTATTAGAGTATTATGAGAATAGTTAACCTTTTACAGGATAGTAAAATGTCTAGACGACCGGGTAGACCGAGAGTACAGAGGGGGACACCAAACCCGGAGAGTACTGAGAATTCTGGTGTGATCAGGCAGCTGACAGACTTGGTACGCCAGCAATCTGATATGATGCGCCAGCAGTCCGATCAGTTGGGACTGCTACTGAACCGAGAGGTACAAGGGCAGTGCCAACTCGGGTTCCAACAATGAACAGGCAGGAGAGAGGTTTAGGAGGTTGCGACCACCCACTTTTGATGGAAAGTCAGCTAATCCAATTGTGGCCGAGGAATGGTTGAAAAAGATAGAAAGCATGTTTAGGTGTGCAAATGTGGGAGAAGGAGAAAAGGTCATTTTGGCAACCTTCCACCTTGCCGGTGATGCTCAACTTTGGTGGGAACGATGGAGACCACCCATGATGTTCTTACGATGACTTGGACGCAATTTAAGGAGATTTTCTATGAGAAGTATTTTAACAGTACGGTACAGACCACAAAGAAGTTGGAGTTCATGAACTTGAAACAGACAGGGACCGTAGCTGAGTACAGCAGACAGTTTGAATCCCTATCAAGGTTTGCCGGACACCTCGCACGCAGAGATGAGGATAAAGTGTTCCAATTTGTGCATGGGCTGAAACCTGAGATTTATAGAGGAGTCAAGTTCTCGGGTATAAAAGGATTGTCCTACAGTGAAGTAGTGTCCACGGCATTAGAAGTGGAAGAGGCGGAGATGAAGTGTGCTGGGTTTAGTGCAGCTCCACGAAAGTTCACCCAGCCACACCATCACAGGGGAACGAAGAGGCCCTGGTGAGGGCCATGGCAGTCAAGGGAAGGAGAAGAAGACACCAGATACCTAAGAAGTTCCCCTAATGCCCAAAGTGTTTAAGATTTCACCCAGGAGAGTGTAGAATTAGCGCGGGGAAGTGTTTCAACTGTGAGGAGATCCGGGCATCTGCTTAAGGATTGCCCAAAGCCCAGAGTCCTTCGCTGTTATAATTGTAATAAAGTTGGCCACATGAGTAGGGATTGTCCAGCTCTGAAGATGGCCCGGTGAATGTTAAGCCAAGGATATTCTCCTATGGTAGAATCGGGTGATGAAGATCAGCCTGCTGTTGTGTCAGGTACCATACTAGTCAATTTTATGCCTGCTTTTACTTTAATAGATTCAGGTGCAACACATTCCTTCATAGCGTCTGCATTTGCTGATAAATTAGACGTTGAGCCTTCACTTCTGAGCATATGTTTAATGTTGCTTTACCTTCTGGCGAACGCATGCGCTCTAGTCGTATGCTGCTTAATAGTGTAGTGACAGTAGAAGGTAAGAACCTACCTGCTGATCTCATTATTTTAGAGATCATGGGATTTGATGTAATCTTAGGAATGGATTGGTTGTTTAAGCACTATGCCACAATAGACTGTAGAACTGGACTAGTTAGTTTTCCAACCCCCTGGTGGTTCGAAACACACCTTTCAAGCCTCAAGGAGAGACAGAAGGATGTCTGTTTTATCCTCTGTCGGCGCTAAACCTTTCCCGTGTAGTGAGTATTCATGCTTTCTGGCCAGCGTATTAGACACAAAGCTGGTAGGAGAACCGAGTCTCCAAAAGGTTCCAATAGCTCAAGAATTCCCTGAAGTTTTCCTTGATGACCTGCCTGGTTTACCACCTGATAGAGAGATCGAATTTGTGGTGGATGTCTATCCTGGTGCTGAACCTATATCTAAGAATCCATACAGATTGGCACCAACGGAACTCAAGGAATTAAAGAAACAGTTAGAGGAATTGTTGGAAAAAGGATTCATACGGCCGAGTTATTCGCCGTGGGGTGCACCAGTTCTCTTTGTTAAGAAAAAGGATGGATCAATGCGCATGTGCATTGACTACCGAGAATTAAATAGGTTAACCATCAAGAATAAGTACCCATTACCTAGGATCGATGATTTGTTGACCAACTTCAAGGTGCACGAGTTTTCTCTAAGATTGACTTAAGATCGGGGTACTACCAACTTAAAGGTTAAGTCTGAGGATATACCAAAACTGCCTTTCGTACGAGATATGGACATTACGAATTTTTGGTTATGTCCTTTGGTTTGACAAATGCACCAGCAGCCTTTATGGATCTTATGAATAGAGTGTTTCACGAGTTTTTAGATAAGTTTGTCATTGTATTCATTGATGATATCTTGATTTATTCACGAAATAAGGATGACCATGTAAGGCATTTAACCTTAGTACTAGAAACATTGAAACGGCATCAGCTTTTCGCCAAGTTTTCCAAGTGTGAATTTTGGTTGGACTAGAATTCACTTTTTGGGTCATGTGATCTCGGGTGACGGAATATCCGTTGATCCAGCCAAGGTTCAAGCAGTCAAGGACTGGCCTCAACCAAAGAATGCTTCTGATATTAGGAGTTTTCTCGGGTTAGCAGGGTATTACAGGAAGTTTATTGAAGGATTCTCAAAGGTTGCAACACCCCTCACTCGTTTAACTAGGAAGAACATAAGGTATGCATGGACTGAGGAGTGTGAGTTCAGTTTCCAAACCTTAAAGCAGAAATTGACTAATGCACCAATACTAACCCTTCCTGTCGAAAATGGTAAGTTTAGTATTTATTGCGATGCCTCCAAAGTTGGACTTGGTTGTGTTTTGATGCAAGATGGTAAGGTCATAGCTTATGCTTCTAGGCAATTAAAGGTGCATGAGAAGAATTATCCTACGCATGACTTAGAATTAGCTGCGGTGGTTTTTGCATTAAAGATTTGGAGGCACTACTTGTATGGACAGACCTTGTGAAATATTTTCAGATCATAAAGTCTGAAGTATATTTTCACGCAGAAGGAATTAAACATGAGACAACGAAGATGGTTGGAGTTTGTTAAAGACTACGATTTTGAGATTAAATACCACCCTGGTAAGGCAATTGTGGTGGCTGATGCTTTAAGTAGAGTAATACCGTCAGCCTCAGCTTTGATTCTGGATATGCCGGTGGCCTTAGAGACTGAATTTCATAAGTTTAACCTAGAAACTGTGTCCAATGTAGCAGCTATGCTTTCTGCCATCTCCTTGAAACCTACCATTCTAGAAAAGATAAAGAAACCCAGGACATTGATGAGGAGTGTAAAAAGTTCAAGTCGAGCATGGATTCTATGGACAATTTGGACTTCAATTATACTGATGATGGAATACTTAAGTTCAGAAATAGATATTTCGTGCCAGCCAATAAAGAACTTCGTGACGAAATCCTTTCTGAAGCTCATTCTTCTAGGTTCTCCGTTCATCCTGGAAGTACAAAGATGTACAGAGATCTTAAGCAAACTTATTGGTGGCCTGGTTTGAAGAGAAGTGTAGCTGAGCATGTAGGATCATGTTTGATCTGCCAACAAGTTAAGGCTGAACATCAGAGGCCTGCAGGGATGCTGCAGCCATTGCCACTTCCTGAATGGAAATGGGAGCAGATAACCATGGACTTTGTTGTAGGATTACCCAGGACTGTAAAAGGACACGATGCAATTGGGTGATAGTTGATCGATTAACCAAATCAGCCCATTTCTACCCATCAAGATGACTTACTCTATGGATCAGCTAGCCGAATTGTATGTGCATGAGGTTGTGCGACTACATGGAGTTCCAGCTACTATAGTTTCGGACCGAGACTCTAGATTCACATCCAAATTTTGGAAGAGTTTACATAAAGCCATGGGCACACAGCTAAACTTCAGTACAGCCTTCACCCTCAAACAGATGGACAATCGGAAAGAACCATTCAAACATTAGAGGATATGCTCCGGGCATGTGTTTTGGATTTTCAAGGTTCTTGGAGCAAGTATTTGCCCTTGGTGGAATTTTCTTATAACAACAGTTTTCAAGCAACAATAGGAATGGCACCATATGAAGCATTGTATGGACGAAAATGCAGATCACCTTTGTATTGGGACGAAGTTGGTGAAGCACAGTTGCTTGGTCCTGACATCGTGCAGCAGACTATTGAGAAGGTTGCTCTCATCCGTCAGAGGATCTTAACAGCTCAAAGCCGACAGAAGAGCTATGCTGACAGAAGACGCAGAGAATTAGAGTTCGAAGTAGGCGATGAAGTTTTTCTTAAGGTATCACCATTCAAAGGAGTTGTGAGATTTGGAAAGAGAGGCAAACTGAATCCTAGATTTGTTGGTCCTTTCTCAATTCTGAAAAGGATTGGGAAGGCAGCCTATCAGTTACAGCTACCAGCTTCTATGGGAGGGATACATGACGTGTTCCATGTCTCGATGTTAAAGAAGTGTGTGCGGGATCCGTCCCAAGTTGTTGAACAGCAAAGCATTGAAATACAACCTACACTTACCTTCGAGGAGAAGCCAGTAAAGATTCTGGATTATGCAGTAAAGGTACTACGCAACAAAGAAGTGCCGCTGGTGAAAGTCTTGTGGCACAATCAGAACACAGAGGAGGCAACATGGGAGCGCCAACAAGACATAATGGACCAACATCCAGAGTTATTCAGGTATTGAATTTTGAGGACAAAATTCTTTTAAGGAGGGTAGACTGTAGCACCCGGTTCCATTAAACCCAATTTAATTTGTCAAATTAAGATGTGCAAATATGGATTAGGTTAATGAATGGATATGCAAGGGCATTATGGTAAATTAAAAACTTATTAGTGGATAACCTATTTAAAAGAAATTTATTGAGCTTAGCCGCCACTGTTCATTCTTGCTCCCGGCTTTCAGCTCAAACCAGCAGACTTCCCAGGCAATTTCCTTCCCCGAGTCCGTTCGCCGAGCTAGGTAAGTTTCTACCTCGATTTTTCTGACTTAGTAACTAAGGAAGATTGTATGGGGGAGTGTTGGATATGTATTTTGGGAACTCATCAGGAAAGTGAGTAGGTTCGGGTTTAGCATAGAATCAGTAATGCTTGGCGATCAGAACTCCCAACTATTCCCTTAGGTTTTCTAAAAGCCTTAGAATGAGGTTTAGTATAGGTTGACTTAATGTTCTGTTTATGTTCTAGGTGAGAAAGATCCCGAAGAAGCTCCTAACCGAGCACTCGCCAAGAATCCAGGTAAGTAGAGTTTGTTTCTGCCTTCGGGCCTACATCACAAAACAGTAGGACTTATGTATGCTTTGTATGTTTATTTTCCAGTTGTCATGCATCATGTTTTTGAAAGAATTACAAAAATGAATTTACATAAAACGCATGGTAAGTGTGAGCAGGATGATCAGAACAACTGTTAAGGGGGATTAATCCGCCCCTTAACTGAGAACAGAGGATTGAGGTTTTGGGAAAAGTGATCCACTTCCCAATCCTACAGGGGGATCAGACCAGCTAACTGTTAAGGGAACTAATCCGCCCCTTAATTGAGATCAGAGGATGTATGCTTTGGGGGATGACTGATCCACTCTCCCATCGTACAGAGGGATCAACAGAGCACGATTATGTATACAACAGAGAGGAGAAATTAGAAACAGCATGTCTAGGAGATTTATGATTCAGTAATTCATTTCATTCATTGCTTTACTTGCTTAGCATTAGGCTAATAGATGAGTTTTGTGATGTAGGTGAAGAAGTTACTGAAGGTATGTTTACCGACCAACACGAGGACTAGGCTGGTTGGAGGAGCATTTTCAGGCATCGGTTTGGTCATCTGTTGAGGCGGTTTAATTCATGGCTGCAGGTGTTGAGTTGAGAGTGACTAGTTCAGTATAGATGTTTTTCTAAAATTTTATGACAGTAGTGGTCTCAAAGTTTTGAATACATTTTAAGAATCTTCTGATATTGGTATTTTTTTTTTGGATTTTTGAAAACATTGTTTTTACTGAATTTTGAGTAATGCAATGGTTAAGTCGTTTTTGAATGATTTCAGTAGAGTAAGTAAATCCTTTCTGTAGTTGGAGTAGTGTTTTATAACGAGGAGTTGGTGAGATGTTGTTTTGTTCTCTATCGGTAGATGATGTCCATCGGTAGATGTTGAGTCATGGTTGAGTTGTCTATCGGAAGATGGAAGTCTATCGGCAGATGAAGTTATGTTGACTTCATCGGCAGATGAAGTTATGTTGACTTCATCGGCAGATGGAGTTGTGTATGAAGTTATGTTAACTTCATCGGTAGATGAAGTTGTGTATGAAGTTATGTTGACTTCATCGGCAGATGGAGTTGTGTATAAAGTTATGTTGACTTCATCGGCAGATGAAGTTATGTTGACTACATCGGCAGATGGTGTTGCGTCGACGTTATCGGTAGATGGCATCGCGTTGTTTGTACACGTCATCGGTAGAAGCCTTTTGTTTTCTTTTTCTGCTTCTTCCGTTGGCCTCGCTCATCGGCAGATACGTTAGACTTCCACGATTTTTCCTAGTATTCCACAGTTTTAAACTTTAATTCCAAACTGCCGACTATCTCTTAACATTTCAAACCATGATTTATAGTTTTGATTTACTACATGTTGTTTAGAATTATTTCCGCTGCAGGTTTAAATATTTGAAATTTTAGAAAAAGTCAAATTTTGGCTGTCGAGTGAAATTTTAAATTTAGCATCAAGACGTCATGATTCGGTTCAGCGTTATGAGTAGCAAACCGGGTTCAGATAACTTGGGGCGTTACATATGGTATTTTGATGAACTCCCGCTGCTTATAGTCAAAATTGATGAATGGATGATGTTAAATAGATCTCTATTGTGAAATTACTGGATGCTTGTGATTAGGTATAGTTCTGGTTGGAGATAAGTTATAGGGTTATACTGCCCATTTTTATAGAGGAAAGATGGATTTAGAGTTACGGTCGATTTAACTAAGCTTGTTAAGTTTTTTGGTAAAAAGGAATCATCGACCGATTTTAGTCAGTGAGAACATCGACCGATTTTAGTCAGTGAGAACATAGACCGATTTTAGTCAGTGAGAGCATCGACCGATTTTAGTCAGTGAGAACATCGACCGATTTTAGTCAATGAGAACATCTACCGATTTTAGTCAGTGAGAACATCTACCAATTTTAGTCAATATTAGTTTTCATGCGAGGTTTCCTCATGAATTAAGTCTTCCGCTGAGCGAAGCTAATGGTCATTAAACGAGAGCAAATAAACAAATATAATTAAAAACTTAAAATTTTATGGAATGTACGAAGGCTTAAGTTAAGATTAAGTTACGGGCAATGCCTGTGGCCGCCCTGACAAGGTTTGGGTCGTCACTGAGTAAGTTATTGGAGTAGTGTGTGTTAAGTTAATAGTGAAATAAAAATGAAGGATGAGTGATGTAGCGACCCTAATACTGTACCCAATTTCCCGTACATATTTTTTTTATCCCCTCTACTTTTAAATAAACTCTAGGCGAAATCTAATTGAAATCGAAATCAGAATTTAAGTCGGAATTAAAATCTAGTCTTTTAAATCATTTAAAACAAAACACAAACTACTTAAAATTAAACTCATGAAACAATTAATTTAGTCAGTGAGAACATAGACCGATTTTAGTCAGTGAGAACATAGACCGATTTTAGTCAGTGAGAACATAGACCGATTTTAGTCAGTGAGAACATAGACCGATTTTAGTCAGTGAGAACATAGACCGATTTTAGTCAGTGAGAACATAGACCGATTTTAGTCAGTGAGAACATAGACCGATTTTAGTCAGTGAGAACATAGACCGATTTTAGTCAGTGAGAACATAGACCGATTTTAGTCAGTGAGAACATAGACCGATTTTAGTCAGTGAGAACATAGACCGATTTTAGTCAGTGAGAACATAGACCGATTTTAGTCAGTGAGAACATAGACCGATTTTAGTCAGTGAGAACATAGACCGATTTTAGTCAGTGAGAACATAGACCGATTTTAGTCAGTGAGAACATAGACCGATTTTAGTCAGTGAGAACATAGACCGATTTTAGTCAGTGAGAACATAGACCGATTTTAGTCAGTGAGAACATAGACCGATTTTAGTAACCACATATTAACTTTATAAAACTAACTGCGTGGATACGTTTAAAAATCGACAACTCTCCTGTTTTAACCTTCCAAGCAGTTTCAATGAAACATTATAAAACACAGTTTATTAAACAGGTTTCAAGGACGTTAAAAACCTCAAACCTATCCACTATCAGATCCAAGCATCCTAAAATGTTTCTATACAACCATTAACCCGACAATTCCCAAAAGCCCTCAAAACATCTAACCATGAGTCCCACGGGTCAAAATGCGCCTCGACTGCGCCAACACACTCCCGCAACCATCCTCCGTCAACTACATCACTCCTCAGGTGGAGGGATCTCATCCTCACCTATGTCAAAGTCACCTACACCATAATGACACACTATGAGATAAAAATCTCAGCAAACTCTCATAAATGTAAATGCATTCTGTGCATATGTGTTCAGAAATCATGCAGCATTTTCTTTATCTTTACTCTGTGGGTGTAACCGAGATCTCAGCCCCCTAATCGGAGAGAGCACATCCAGCAGTCGGACTACTCTTTCCAGCTAGAGGAGGGGGGGTACACGCTTACAACACGTACAGCCGTGCCTGAGCCCCATCTCGCATCACCTATAACTGTATAACTGTATGAGTACATAATAGATGTGGTATTGTGACAAACCCGTAGTCGATCTTCACAATAGGTCAAGCCCCTCTCCAGGCCACATCGCCATTTTCTTTAAAACATCGTGCGGAAATTCATTTTCTATGTTCTTTTAAAACATGTGATGCGTGAACAGTTCGATATGAAATAAAGTAAACATACATGATTCGTACCATCGAGACAATAAAGCAATTAAAAGCATAACCTATACAGAACTAATCCTAACTACCCAACCAAAACAATTTAAACATACGCGTCACCAAAACTCCTCGAGACGACTTCGACGGACGGTATAGGCCAATCGGCCAGAGAAGATCACGAGAACTTACCTCGTGTCCGATGCAGCTCAAGCTCCGTCCACGAGCGTTGTTTGTCTGAGGCAAAATACAACATCGACGTTAAAACGAGTTTAAGCTTCTAAACGTCCAAATTGACAAAATCTTAAGTAAAGAAATTTCCTAAAGCTTTAATCCAATTCATTGAGCTATTTCATCGAGTAATACACGCTCAGCACCTTAAATCCCAAATTACGAGTTTTTCCCTAAATCTCAAATTTTCACAAAATCTAACATTCGTCCTAAATCAATTAAATTTGTCCAATAACGTTCAATACGTTCACTATATCCTTAATTACGGCAAACCTATCGATTTTGAACCCTAAATCGGATTTCTAACATAAACCCTAGCGAAAACCCAAATTGTTCAAACTCCGTAAAAATTGAAATAAATGCTCTAAGATCGTAGATTCATACCTAGGGCGTCGATTTGAGGAGAAAACGAGACGATCGGGAGACGAATCGGAGGTCGGAATATCGAAGGATCGTCGATGGCAGAGAGAAAGGAGCTCTCTGGTTTTTCACGCGACAGAGGAGAAGTGAAGAAGAAAGAAAGGTTTTGTTATTTTATAATATTGATTTGGAAAAATACCGTTTTGCCCTTCCTTTGATTTTCTATTTGTTTCGTCCTTCATTTCATTAATTGGCTAACTATTCGGTTTCTCCAAATCTCCTTATTTCACCAATAAATCCATCTTATTATCTGGGTTCTATTAAAACTGTCCGTTTGCAAAACGGACCTCGTTTATTATTTTTTACTAAAACGTCCTTTATATTACGAGAAACTTAATTACTGGAAATATAGCGTTATTACTCCGAAAATTCTCATAATTTCATTAAAATTCCTATTAATAATTAGGATTCTAATGACACTTTCCTTTTGCAAAACAGACTTATTTTGATATATTTACAAAAATACCATTATATAATATAATATTAATATCCCGAAAAGCCAGGTATTACAAGTGAAGGGGAAAGAGATGTCTCACGTGGGAGGGGTGAGGATATTGGTTACTTTACAAAATTTAAAAATTTGGTGGAAAAAAATTTAAAGAGGAAAAGTTAGATATTTTAAAAGATGAAAATGTGAGGTTAGAAAGACAAAAGGTGATCATCTTCTTCCTCCCTCCCACGAAATTTCAGAACCTTGGAGAGCTTCTTCTTTCTTCATTTCTTCAAGTTTTTAGCAAAGAATCAAGATTAGTTTTAAATGGGTTTTATGTTGCATGCACATAGGTAGTGGTTCTTGATGTTTTTAGTGAAATTTAGTGAGGTTTAGAGGAATTTGGAAACCCTAATGGTGGAAGCTCAAAAATTTCTTTTTCTTGCTGGTTTTTCTTAACACCTTTGGTGGTTTAGACATTAAATAGGATGGTTTAGGTTAATTAGGTAGATAGATTAGAGATTTGGTTGAAATTGGTGAAAAACTGGTTTTGGGAACTTAGGTCGCCGATTCTTTTTTTTTTATAGATTTTGATCGGCCATGTTGTTTGGTAGCTAAAATGGTTTAATTCAATGGATATTAGACATGTAGAGGTTTACGGAATGAGGTGGATCGTTGTAATCCGATGAAAAATGAGTAAGTTATGACCGATTGAAGTTTGGACATTGAAAATGGAGGAAAAATCGGGTTTTGGGGATTTATGCTTTAAAAATTGGTTAAGTTGTTGTTAGATTTAGTTTAGTCATTCCTTAGAATTCCTAGAGAGTTACTAAGTGATTTTTCTCCTTAATATGCTAGGTTAACGAGCGAGTAATTTGTGTACTCGGAGTAACTGAATACGTGCGGAGAATCCAGGTAAGTAAAGGATGTTTGTGTTTTGCCTTTGGGCCTACACCATTGAACGGTAGGGAATTGTTTGTTTGTTTAGTTGCTTTGTTTTGTTTTATGGTTAAGTATTTGTGTGGCATGCATCTGTAACACCCGAAAATTTTCTATAACTTGTAGAGTCTCAGATTAGGTTACGTTATGCGCGTGTACTACTAAATTAGAAATTTCCTAAGTTATGGCAAAAATTAGATGAGAAATTGTAGAAAACATAAAGTGGTGGAGGTTTAATGTATCATCGGTTGATATAATGAAAAGTAAGGAAATAGGATGGAAGACTAGTAAAAGTTGGAAATGAAATAAAGAGTTGAAAAGTCAAAGAAGTGAGAACCAATAGGAAATGAGGGATATAATATAAAGTAAAGTGAAAAAGTAAAAGAAAAGTGAGTGGTAGATAAGGTTTCAACGTGAATAATAGGTGAAGAAGTGTAAGTTAAATTATAAAAAGAACAACTTTGGTGGAAAAATCAAAAATGGAAAAAGTGGAATAGTTATAAAAATGGATAAGTTTGGTGATTAAATGGCAAAACCCCTTTCTCTTTTCCTTCTTCTCCACGCCATTTCCCAGCCATAGCTAGGGTTCTTCAAGCTTTCATCCATCGATTTTGGCAAGACATCAAGGTAAAAATTAAGTGGGTTTTGTTATACATACTTAATAGTGATGATTTTAAGTGCTTTAGGTGTATTTTGAGTGGGTTTAGTTAGGGTTTAGAAAACCCTAAAAGGGAGGTCCGAATTTTCTTATTCTTTGATGAGTTGTTTTCCTATTCTCATGGTTTAAACATTTGATAGGTTAGTATGGGATGTATAAGTGGTTGGATTGGAGAATTAGTGAAAATGGGTGAAAAACTGATTTTTGGTCAATGTACAACCGGTTCTGTTTCTGTAAATTCGGATTGGCCAACTTGTTTGGTTGGTTACTTTGTTGATTTCAATGGATAGTAGACGTGTAGAGGTTTACAGATTGGGGTGGCACGTCAAAATCCGTTGAAAAACGAGAAGGTTATGGCCGTTCGAAGTTGGATGTTGTTAACTTTGGGTAAAACTCGGGTTTGGTGTTTTGAGAGTGCAATTTGTTTTAGGTGTTGTTTAGTTTTAGTTAGAAAATTCCTTAGACTTTATTGGTGACTTATCAAGTTAAGTTTTCGTTATTTTAGGTTGTCGAGCGAATAGTTTGGTTAGACGAAGTGAACAATTAAGTGCCGAGCAGCCAGGTAAGTAGTGGTTGCTATCCTTTCGCCTTCGGGCCTACACCATAGAACGGTAGGATTAATGGTTATTTGTTTTGTTTCGTGTTGTGTTGAGTTATTTGTTTTGCTTCGTGTTGTGTTGAGTTATTTGTTTTGCTTCGTGTTGTGTTGAGTCGTTGTGTGGAGTTGCATATCTTCGAAGCATGCATCATGGTTTATAGCACGCTAGATAAGTATAGTGGCATTGTGTGACATTGTGAGGGTGAACGATAGTTGGTTAAAGAGTAAGGCATCCTTTGGGTGCAGAAAAACTGTAAGGCATCCTATGGGTGCAAGCAACTAAGGCATCTTTTGATGCAGGCAACTAAGGTATCTTTCGATGCAAGCAACTAAGGCATCCTATGGGTGCAGGCAACTAAGGCATCTTTTGATGCAGGCAACTAAGGTATCTTTCGATGCAGGCAACTAAGGCATCTTTCGATGCAGGCAACTAAGGCATCCTATGGGTGCAGGCAACTAAGGCATCTTTTGATGCAGGCAACTAAGGTATCTTTCGATGCAGGCAACTAAGGCATCCTATGGGTGCAGGCAATTAAGGCATCCTATGAGTGCAGGCAACTAAGGCATCTTTCGATGTAGGCAATTAAGGCATCTAACGATGCAGGCAAAACTTATTAGCAAAACTGAGTGTTAGAAACCGCATGTGATAGGATTGGTTGACTTGTGTTTTCATAGCATTTGTTACTCCCTACTTACTAAGCATTAGGCTTACGTTTTGTGTTCTATGGTGTAGGTGACGATATTTACCCAGGTGAGGTAGATGAGACAGCCCAGGACTAAGCAGCAGTCGGTGATGCTTGGAGTATGCCCGTGCAGGCACTTGTCGGGGCGTCACGACCACGTACTTCGGGTAGCTGTGGGAATTTTTGGTACTTGGCTTTGTCAGTAGTTAGAACTATTTTGGGATTTTTCCTATTCTGGATATTTGACGTATTTGGTAGTTTGGTCAGTTTGTTGGATTTGTTTCATGTGAAAAATAGTGATTTTATAAAGGTTTGTATTTCAGTTTTGGGTTTGGTAATTATAGCCGTTATGCCGCTCGTTTTGGTTTTAAAACAAACGACGTCGGGTTTAGTTTCTCTATTTTTCTTTATTACCATTTTAAGTCAATTTTTTAAGATTTTTACGGGACACAGAGTTAAGGGTGTCGGGATCGTGTGGTAAAAATTTTAGAATTTTTGGAGGTGTTTGGCTTGATGAAAATTGATGAAATGTGAGGAAAGTTGAAAAGAAATGAAAAAATAGCATTTTTGGGCCGAAAAACCAGACGAGGCCCTATTGATCGGGAACTGGGCGCCGATCGATCAGGCGCTGGGGGTGCAGGCCCGCGTAAGTGCGCGTGCGGTGCCCAGCGTGCGGCGCCCGCCGCGCGCGCCCAACACCCTTTTTGAAATTTTTTTTTTTAAATTCCTATTTCTACTATGTTTTGACCCGACATTTTCCGACATATTTTAAACGTATTTTGGGCACGTTTTCCAACAAAAATCGAGGGTTCGAGAAACCTGAAGACTGAGTCAAAATTTTATCGAAAATTATTTTAAACACGGTTTGAGTTAGCAAAGTAGCGCACCGAGTCGGGGCGGGTTCGGGGGCGTTACAGCATCATTTTTTTCGAATTACGAAAAACAAGTTTTGATCATAGTTTTGATGTGTGAGCTTGTAACGTAAAAAGATAATAAAAGATTGCAACGTGGTTTCGAGTCGGGGAGTAGTGCTTGTGTAGTACCTTGCGGGGGTCTCTATGAGAGATGCACCGTGGTTTCAAGTAGAGTCGTCTCGTCGGGGAGTAGTGCTTGTGTAACAACCCGGCCACCGTACATCGATGGTTTACACCGAGCTGTGCGGCCACCGTGCATCGATGGTTTACACCGCCACGTGGCAGCCACTCAGGCCCACCACGTGTACTCACAGTACTTTCCCCTCCCTGTAGGTTATTTTTGCCTTCCCCCCCCACTCGAACCCAGGACCTCGAGGTTAAGTACCTGGGCTACAAGTGAGGAGTACCACTTGAGCTAGCCGCACAGCTCGGTGTAAACCATTGATGTATAGTGGCCGGGTTGTTACAATAAAAGGCGCCTTTTATTGTAACAACCCGGCCACCGTACATCGATGGTTTACACCGAGCTGTGCGGCCACCGTGCATCGATGGTTTACACCGCCACGTGGTAGCCACTCAGGCCCACCACGTGTACTCACAGTACTTTCCCCTCCCTGTAGGTTATTTTTGCCTTCCTCCCCACTCGAACCCAAGACCTCAGGGTTAAGTACCTGGGCTACAAGTAAGGAGTACCACTTGAGCTAGAGGGGAAAGTACTGTGTGTACACGTGGTGGGCCTGAGTGGCTGCCACATGGCTGCCACGTGGCGGTGTAAACCATCGATGCACGGTGGCCGCACAGCTCGGTGTAAACCATCGATGTACGGTGGTCGGGTTGTTACAGCTTGTGTAGAACCTCGCGAGGGTTTCTATGAGAGATACACTGCTGAAGATATGTAATGTATCGAGAGTATGAATGCCTAGTCAGGGAGTAGTACTTGTGTAGTACCTCGAGAGGGTTCTATGATTGAAGGGAAAAGTGAAAGATTAATGAATTGATAACAACAGAGCAAATAGAAACTGCATGTGTTAGGGGTTGAGTATGCATTGTATTTCTACATTCATTATTCCCTACTTGCTAAGCATTAGGCTTACATTTTTGTGTTCTATGGTGTAGGTGACGACGAGATAGCAGGTGAGCTAGTTGAGGGAGATCAGGGTTAGGACGCAGTCGGCGACGTATGTGGCATGCCGGTGTGGGCAATTGTCAGGGCGCCTTGACCATGGTATTGCTGGGAGGCGGGTTGGATTTGTATTTTGATTGTGATGTTGGGTTGTAAATAGGTTAGGGAACTTTAGGACTTTTGTTACATTTGGTTTTCAGGATTTTGTTTAAAAAAAAAACAAATTTAGCTGTTATACTGCTCGGTTTTTCGTAAAATAAACGACGTTTGTTTTCACCCATTTTCACGTTTTGTACGTATTTTACGCACATTTTTCTACCGTTTTTGAGAGGTCAAAAAACCCAAAAATCGAGTCAAAATTTTATCGAAAATTATTTTAAACTTCGTATAGTATCGCGACTTAGTGATCTTCACTGTCGCGACATCGCACACAATTCATCACGGCACCAAGTCAAATAGTTGCATATCTGGTTTGTCAAAAAAGCTCGATCTTTTGTAATTTTGGGACACAATACGATGCTTACCCATATCTGAATCAATTTTAATCCATTTCCATGCAACATATTTGGTTATTAGTTTATGAACTCAAATTCGATATTAGAAAAATCCAAATATGAATAAAACGATATTTAAATGTGAAATGGTGTAACATTATCTTAAAACAAGTTAAAGTTATATAAGATGCTCCAGGTTAAATTTAAATTTATAATCGCCACCGGTCACGTTAAAACAACAGGTTTCTTAGTGACTATTCAACTCAAGAACGTATTCAGCTTTAAGTATATCAGGGTTTAGATTGCAAGAAGAGAGATCTTGGGGAAAATGAGAATCATGTAATGCTTTCTCCTCATTTTTTAAACAAAAAATATGTAATAAAGCCGACGCAACATTAGGAATAAAGGGATGAATCATGCTATGTTGTGTTGATCATTGACGCAAATATGTCCTTCAACTTCTTTATAGTACAAAATGAGTACACATTTTGAAAGCTACAAGATGGAAACTTCAATGGAAGAAAATCTAGAATGAATTGTTGTGTAAGCCCCCTCATTATTTACTTTTAGAGCCACCCTTTTCAGATATTGCTTCTCGGTGAAAATGCCGAAAAGATGAATTATCTTTCAGTTCAAGCGAGTCAAGGAACAGCTAATTGTCGTCTTTCATGGCGTCGCTCACTCAATCATTTACTCCAAAACTAGTTCCGATCAGCTGATGAGCTGAATTGCTCTCTTTGTTCATAAGTGAAGTGATTGCAGCCGCAACAGTCGCTTGGAATTTTGGGTCGACGCAATTGCAATCCTATGGTTGTTGTCCAATGATTGTTTTCCGTCTCCTTTCAAGGTCTGTTCATCCACTGTAATACCCGGTCCTGTTAAACCGTTTCTCTATTCTTTTTTTTTAAACTAATGACAATATTAAATGTAGGGTTAGTAGATGACTAGGCAAGGGTATAAGGGTAATTAGAAATCTAAAGGTGGATAACGTATTTAAGGAAACTATTATTGAAGTAGCCGCCACTGTTTTATTCCATTTCCTCCCCATTCTCAGCTCCTCAGCCTAGCAGAGCACGATAGGAGACCCCCTTCGACCTTCTCCAGCGACTTCTTCCGAACTTGGTGAGTTTTGCCTCTATTTCTAGCTACATTGTATCTATTGTTGGTGGGAGGGATGATATTGAGGTTTTGGAGAATACAGTAAGTGAGGGTTAGTTCGGTTTAAGTCGAAATCGAGAATGCACAATGACTAGAGTTTCCCTTAGATTTATAGTGGTCTAGAATGAAGATTAGAGGGAATTTAATATATGCTCTGTCTACGGTTTTAGGTTGAGCAATACCCGAAGTGGTTAGCTACTCAGACAATTCCAGGAGATCCAAGTAAGTAATGTTTGCTTGTGCCTTCGGGCCTACATCACAAAACGTTAGGTTTGTATTTACTTGGATATGTTTGTATGCCATGCATCATGTTTCAAAATGTATACGAAAATGAATTTGAATACACATTGGTATGGAGAGGATTGAATGTGATGAAACAGCAAAGTGAATCAGATTTACTGTTAAGGAAATTAATCCGCCCCTTAATGAGACAGTGGATATATACTTTGGAAGAGCTGATCCAACTTCCAATTCCACAGGGGGATCTGAACATGTAAATCAGATTTACTGTTAAGGGAATTAATCCGCCCCTTAATGAGTCAGTGGATACATACTTTGGGAGAGTTGATCCGACTCCCAATTTTACAGGGGGATCTGAATTAGAAACGATGAATGAGCAACTGAGAGGAGAAAGTAGAAATTGCATGATTAGGAGTTTATGTTTCAGTAATTCATTTCATTTTGCATTACTTACTTAGCATTAGGCTAATAGATGAGTTTTGTGATGTAGGTGAAGAAGTGACAGCAGGTGTGTTTACTGAGTTCACTGAGGACTAGTCGGGTTGGAGGAGTACACTTATTCAATGTTCTAGCAGCTGACGGGGCGGTTTAACTGATGTCTGTCAGTGTGGAGGACTAGTAGTCAAGGATTCAGTCTGAGTATGTTGAGTTCTCATGACAGTAGGAATTTTAGCATTTTGAATACGTTTTGAAATTTACTGATTTTAGCAGTCTGTTGAGTTTTAAATGTTGGTTTTTATCGGATTTGATTAATGCTATGGCTTGAGTCGTTCCTGAATGGTCTTTGGGAAGTAAGTAAATTCTTTTCTGTGGATAGTGTTGTGTTTCTTTCCTACCGGATGATGTCGAGTGTTTTGTTTGTCGGATGATATAGGTGTTTTGTTTGTCGTCTAGTGCCCGGATGAGAGGGATCATCCGGCTGACGTCACCGGTAGATGTAGGGTAAGGTCGATCGGATGAGAGAGATCATCCAGCTGACGTCACCGGTAGATGAAGGATATATTTTGTCGCTTAGTGACCGGATGACAAATTTTATGTTTTGTCGTTAGTGACCGGATGACAAATTTTAGTTTTGTCGTTTAGTGACCGGATGACAAATTTTATGTTTTGTCGTTAGTGACCGGATGACAAATTTTATGTTTTGTCGTTTAGTGACCGGATGACAAATCTTGTGCTTTGTCGTTTAGTCACCGGATGACAATTTTATGTTTTGTCGTTAGTGACCGGATGACAATTTTATGTTTTGTCGTTTAGTGACCGGATGACAATTTTATGTTTTGTCGTTTAGTGACCGGATGACAATTTTATGTTTTGTCGTTAGTGACCGGATGACAAATTTTATGTTTTGTCGTTAGTGACCGGATGACAATTTTATGTTTTGTCGTTAGTGACCGGATGACAAATCTTGTGCTTTGTCGTTTAGTGACCGGATGACAATTTTATGTTTTGTCGTTTAGTGACCGGATGACAATTTTATGTTTTGTCGTTTAGTGACCGGATGACAAATTTTATGTTTTGTCGTTAGTGACCGGATGACAAATTTTATGTTTTGTCGTTAGTGACCGGATGACAAATTTTATGTTTTGTCGTTAGTGACCGGATGACAATTTTATGTTTTGTCGTTTAGTGACCGGATGACAAATCTTGTGCTTTGTCGTTTAGTGACCGGATGACAAATCTTGTGCTTTGTCGTTTAGTGACCGGATGACAATTTTATGTTTTGTCGTTAGTGACCGGATGACAAATTTTATGTTTTGTCGTTAGTGACCGGATGACAATTTTATGTTTTGTCGTTAGTGACCGGATGACAATTTTATGTTTTGTCGTTAGTGACCGGATGACAATTTTATGTTTTGTCGTTAGTGACCGGATGACAATTTTATGTTTTGTCGTTAGTGACCGGATGACAAATTTTATGTTTTGTCGTTAGTGACCGGATGACAAATCTTGTGCTTTGTCGTTTAGTGACCGGATGACAAATTTTATGTTTTGTCGTTAGTGACCGGATGACAATTTTATGTTTTGTCGTTAGTGACCGGATGACAATTTTATGTTTTGTCGTTAGTGACCGGATGACAATTTTATGTTTTGTCGTTAGTGACCGGATGACAAATCTTGTGCTTTGTCGTTTAGTGACCGGATGACAATTTTATGTTTTGTCGTTAGTGACCGGATGACAAATCTTGTGCTTTGTCGTTTAGTGACCGGATGACAAATTTTATGTTTTGTCGTTAGTGACCGGATGACAAATCTTGTGCTTTGTCGTTTAGTGACCGGATGACAATTTTATGTTTTGTCGTTAGTGACCGGATGACAAATTTTATGTTTTGTCGTTAGTGACCGGATGACAAATTTTATGTTTTGTCGTTAGTGACCGGATGACAAATCTTGTGCTTTGTCGTTTAGTGACCGGATGACAATTTTATGTTTTGTCGTTTAGTGACCGGATGACAATTTTATGTTTTGTCGTTAGTGACCGGATGACAAATTTTATGTTTTGTCGTTAGTGACCGGATGACAATTTTATGTTTTGTCGTTAGTGACCGGATGACAAATCTTGTGCTTTGTCGTTTAGTGACCGGATGACAATTTTATGTTTTGTCGTTAGTGACCGGATGACAATTTTATGTTTTGTCGTTTAGTGACCGGATGACAAATCTTGTGCTTTGTCGTTTAGTGACCGGATGACAATTTTATGTTTTGTCGTTAGTGACCGGATGACAATTTTATGTTTTGTCGTTTAGTGACCGGATGACAATTTTATGTTTTGTCGTTAGTGACCGGATGACAATTTTATGTTTTGTCGTTTAGTGACCGGATGACAAATCTTGTGCTTTGTCGTTTAGTGACCGGATGACAATTTTATGTTTTGTCGTTTAGTGACCGGATGACAAATCTTGTGCTTTGTCGTTTAGTGACCGGATGACAATTTTATGTTTTGTCGTTAGTGACCGGATGACAAATTTTATGTTTTGTCGTTTAGTGACCGGATGACAATTTTATGTTTTGTCGTTAGTGACCGGATGACAAATTTTATGTTTTGTCGTTAGTGACCGGATGACAATTTTATGTTTTGTCGTTAGTGACCGGATGACAAATCTTGTGCTTTGTCGTTTAGTGACCGGATGACAATTTTATGTTTTGTCGTTAGTGACCGGATGACAAATTTTATGTTTTGTCGTTAGTGACCGGATGACAATTTTATGTTTTGTCGTTAGTGACCGGATGACAAATTTTATGTTTTGTCGTTAGTGACCGGATGACAAATTTTATGTTTTGTCGTTAGTGACCGGATGACAAATCTTGTGCTTTGTCGTTTAGTGACCGGATGACAATTTTATGTTTTGTCGTTAGTGACCGGATGACAATTTTATGTTTTGTCGTTAGTGACCGGATGACAAATTTTATGTTTTGTCGTTAGTGACCGGATGACAATTTTATGTTTTGTCGTTAGTGACCGGATGACAATTTTATGTTTTGTCGTTAGTGACCGGATGACAAATTTTATGTTTTGTCGTTTAGTGACCGGATGACAATTTTATGTTTTGTCGTTTAGTGACCGGATGACAAATCTTGTGCTTTGTCGTTTAGTGACCGGATGACAAATCTTGTGCTTTGTCGTTTAGTGACCGGATGACAAATCTTGTGCTTTGTCGTTTAGTGACCGGATGACAATTTTATGTTTTGTCGTTAGTGACCGGATGACAAATCTTGTGCTTTGTCGTTTAGTGACCGGATGACAATTTTATGTTTTGTCGTTAGTGACCGGATGACAATTTTATGTTTTGTCGTTTAGTGACCGGATGACAATTTTATGTTTTGTCGTTAGTGACCGGATGACAAATTTTATGTTTTGTCGTTAGTGACCGGATGACAATTTTATGTTTTGTCGTTTAGTGACCGGATGACAATTTTATGTTTTGTCGTTAGTGACCGGATGACAATTTTATGTTTTGTCGTTAGTGACCGGATGACAAATCTTGTGCTTTGTCGTTTAGTGACCGGATGACAATTTTATGTTTTGTCGTTAGTGACCGGATGACAATTTTATGTTTTGTCGTTAGTGACCGGATGACAATTTTATGTTTTGTCGTTAGTGACCGGATGACAATTTTATGTTTTGTCGTTAGTGACCGGATGACAATTTTATGTTTTGTCGTTAGTGACCGGATGACAATTTTATGAGAAATATTTTAACAGCACGGTCCAAACCGCAAAGAAGTTGGAATTTCTGAATTTGAAGCAGACAGGGTCGGTGGCTGAGTACAGTAGGCAGTTTGAGTCCTTGTCCAGTTTGCTGGACACTTTGCTCATAAGGACGAGGATAAGGTGTTCAAATTTGTGCATGTACTGAAGCCGGAGATTTATTCAGGGAGTCAAATTCCTGTGGCATTAAAGGTTAACGTCAGCGAAGTTGTGTCCACAGGCTCTGGAAGTGGAAGAGGCTGAAAAGGAAGTGTGCCTGGACTAAAGGAGACCCCGCAAAGTTTTAACCAGCCACACCAGCAAAGGGGAACAAAGAGGCCAAGTGAGGGCCAAAATAGCCAAGGAGCAGGGGGAAGGGTGCAAAATGTCAGGGAAATTTCCCCAGTGTCCAAAGTGCCTGAAGAACCACCCGGGAGAATGTAGACTGGGCTTGGGAAAGTGCTTCAACTGTGAGGAAGTTGGACATACGTTCAAAGAGTGTTCGAAGCCTAGAGTCACCAGATGCTATAATTGTAACAAAGTCGGCCATATTAGCAGAGACTGTCCAGTTCCTAAGAGTGGTCCGGCTATGATTAAACCAAGAATATTCTCCATGACGGAGTCGGGTGAAGAACAGCCTGCCGTAGTGTCAGGTACTATATTGATCAACTCTGTGCCTGCTTTTACTTTGATAGATTCTGGTGCACGCATTCGTTATAGCATCTACATTTGCTGCTAAATTAGATGTACCGTTTACCCCTTCCATGCATGTGTTTAATGTTACCTTACCCTCTGGTGAGCGCATGCACTCTAACCGAGTGATGCTTGACAGAGATGTGTTAGTAGGAAGTGTGAGTCTACCTGCTGATCTCATCATTATGGATATAAGGGATTTGATGTAATTCTAGGAATGGATTGGCTGTTTAAGCATTATGCCACGATTGATTGTAGGACTGGAATAGTTAGTTTCCAACCCCCTGGTAGTTTGAGGCATACCTTTCAAGCCTCAGAGAAGAGTAAGGAAATGACTGTAATGACTTCTGTCAATTGTAGACCCTCCCAGTGTAGAGAGTATTTGTGCTTCTTAGCTAGTGCTTTAGACATACAACTAGTGGAGAAATCAAGTCCCAAAAATGTCTTAGTTGTCCAAGACTTCCCTGAAGTATTCTTAGATGACCTTCCAGGCTTGCCACCAGATAGAGAAATCGAATTTGTTGTGGATGTTTACCCCGGAGCCGAGCCTGTGTCTAAAAATCCATATAGACTAGCACCAACAGAACTCAAAGAGTTAAAGAAACAATTGGAGGATCTGTTGGAGAAAGGGTTCATACGCCCTAGCTTTTCACCATGGGGTGCACCGGTCCTCTTTGTCAGAAGAAAGATGGATCTATGCGCATGTGCATTGATTATAGAGAATTGAATAAGTTAACTGTTAAGAATAAATACCCTCTGCCGAGAATTGATGACTTATTTGACCAGCTTAGGGGTGCAAGAGTTTTCTCTAAGATTGACCTTAGATCCGGTTATTATCAGCTGAAGGTTAAATCTGAGGATATCCCAAAGACTGCCTTTCGCACGAGGTATGGACATTATGAGTTTTTGGTTATGTCTTTTGGTCTGACAAATGCACCAGCAGCCTTCATGGATCTCATGAATAGGGTGTTTCACGAGTATTTGGACAAGTTTGTCATTGTATTCATAGATGACATTCTAATCTATTCTAGTACTAAAGATGAGCATGCAAAACATTTGGGTTTAGTGTTAGAAGTACTGAGAAGGCACCAACTTTATGCCAAGTTTTCCAAGTGTGAATTTTGGTTGGACCAAGTTCACTTTTTAGGACATGTCATCTCTGGAGATGGCATATCTGTGGATCCAGCTAAGGTCCAGGCAGTTAAGGAATGGCCCCAACCGAGGAATGCTACGGATGTCAGAAGTTTCCTTGGATTGGCTGGGTATTACAGGAAATTTATCGAAGGATTCTCAAAGATTGCAACATCCCTTACCCGATTAACTAGGAAGAACGTAAAATATGTGTGGACTGAGGATTGCGAGCATAGTTTCCAAACTTTGAAGCAGAAGCTGACCAATGCTCCAATTCTGACCCTCCCTGTCGAGAATGGTAAGTTTAGCATTTATTGTGATGCTTCCAAGATCGGTCTAGGTTGTGTGTTAATGCAGGATGGTAAAGTGATAGCTTATGCCTCTAGACAGTTGAAGGTCCATGAGAAAAATTACCCTACACATGACTTAGAATTAGCTGCAGTGGTATTCGCACTTAAGATTTGGAGGCATTACCTGTATGGACAATCTTGTGAGATATTTTCAGATCATAAGAGCCTGAAATACATTTTCACGCAAAAGGAACTGAATATGAGGCAGCGTAGATGGTTAGAATTTGTCAAAGATTATGATTTCGAGATTAAGTACCACCCCGGCAAGGCGAATGTAGTGGCTGATGCTTTGAGTAGAGTGACTCCTTCAGTCTCTGCATTGATTTTAGATATACCAATAGCTTTAGAGACTGAATTCCACAGATTTAACATGGAAGCCGTGTCTAGTGTGTCAGCCATGCTTTCGACCATATCTTTAAGGCCTACCATTTTGGAGAGAATAAAGGAAGTTCAAATGAATGACCCTGAATGCAACGAATATAAGTTGAGCATGGATTCTACTGGCAAGTTGGATTTCAACTGCTCAGCCGATGGAATTCTCAAGTTTCGAAATAGATGGTTTGTTCCGGCTGATACTGAACTTAGAAAGGAAATCTTATCTGAGGCACATTCCTCCAGGCTCTCTGTTCATCCTGGAAGTACAAAGATGTACAGAGATCTCAAACAACATTATTGGTGGCCAGGTATGAAGAGAAGTGTGGCGGAGTATGTGGAGACATGTCTGATCTGCCAGCAAGTCAAAGCTGAACATCAGAGGCCTGCTGGAACATTGCAACCCTTACCAGTTCCCGAATGGAATGGGAACAAATAGCTATGGATTTTGTTATGGGATTACCTAGAACAGCAAAGGGACATGATGCAATCTGGGTAATAGTCGATCGTTTAACCAAATCTGCTCACTTTCTGCCAATAAAGGTAACATACTCGATGGATCAACTGGCAGAGTTGTATGTGCACGAAGTGGTTAGACTGCATGGAGTTCCAAGCACCATAGTTTCAGACCGAGACTCCAGATTTACATCCAAGTTCTGGAAAAGTTTGCACAAGGCTATGGGAACACAGCTTAGTTTTAGCACAGCCTTTCATCCTCAAACTGATGGACAATCCGAGAGAACTATCCAAACCTTGGAGGATATGCTCCGAGCATGTGTATTGGATTTTCAAGGATCTTGGAGTGGATACTTACCATTGGTCGAGTTCTCTTACAATAACAGCTTCCAAGCAACAATAGGCATGGCACCATACGAAGCATTATATGGACGAAAGTGCAGATCTCCATTATATTGGGATGAAGTTGGAGAAGCACGGTTGATTGGTCCTGATATTGTGCAGCAGACAGTGGAGAAGATTGCTCTTATCCGACAAAGAATCTTAACAGCTCAAAGTCGGCAGAAAAGCTACGCAGACAAAAGACGAAGAGAATTAGAGTTTGATGTAGGTGATGAGGTTTTCCTTAAAGTGTCACCTTTCAAAGGAGTTGTGAGGTTTGGGAAAAGAGGCAAGTTGAACCCCAGGTATATTGGACCTTTCCAAATCGTGAAGAGAATTGGGAAGTCAGCATATCAACTTCTGCTACCAGCCTCTCTGGAGGGAATTCATAATGTGTTTCATGTTTCCATGCTGAAGAAATGTGTTAGAGATCCTTCACAGATTATGGAACAGCAGAGCATTGAAGCCCTTCCTACTCTTGCATATGTGGAGAAACCAGTAAGGATCTTGGACTATGCAGTGAAGGTATTGCGCAACAAAGAAGTTCCACTAGTGAAAGTCTTATGGCACAATCAGAACATAGAGGAGACAACTTGGGAGCGTCAGCAAGACATGATGGACCAACATCCAGAATTATTCAGGTACTGAATTTTGAGGACAAAATTCTTTTAAGGAGGGTAGATTGTAATACCCGGTCCTGTTAAACCGTTTCTCTATTCTTTTTTTTAAAACTAATGACAATATTAAATGTAGGGTTAGTGGATGACTAGGCAAGGGTATAAGGGTAATTAGAAATCTAAAGGTGGATAACGTATTTAAGGAAACTATTATTGAAGTAGCCGCCACTGTTTTATTCCATTTCCTCCCCATTCTCAGCTCCTCAGCCTAGCAGAGCACGATAGGAGACCCCCTTCGACCTTTCTCCAGCGACTTCTTCCGAACTTGGTGAGTTTTGCCTCTATTTCTAGCTACATTGTATCTATTGTTGGTGGGAGGGATGATATTGAGGTTTTGGAGAATACAGTAAGTGAGGGTTAGTTCGGTTTAAGTCGAAATCGAGAATGCACAATGACTAGAGTTTCCCTTAGATTTATAGTGGTCTAGAATGAAGATTAGAGGGAATTTAATATATGCTCTGTCTACGGTTTTAGGTTGAGCAATACCCGAAGTGGTTAGCTACCTCAGACAATTCCAGGAGATCCAAGTAAGTAATGTTTGCTTGTGCCTTCGGGCCTACATCACAAAACGTTAGGTTTGTATTTACTTGGATATGTTTGTATGCCATGCATCATGTTTTCAAAATGTATACGAAAATGAATTTGAATACACATTGGTATGGAGAGGATTGAATGTGATGAAACAGCAAAGTGAATCAGATTTACTGTTAAGGGAATTAATCCGCCCCTTAATGAGACAGTGGATATATACTTTGGAAGAGCTGATCCAACTTCCAATTTCACAGGGGGATCTGAACATGTGAATCAGATTTACTGTTAAGGGAATTAATCCGCCCCTTAATGAGTCAGTGGATACATACTTTGGGAGAGTTGATCCGACTCCCAATTTCACAGGGGGATCTGAATTAGAAACGATGAATGAGCAACTGAGAGGAGAAAGTAGAAATTGCATGATTAGGAGTTTATGTTTCAGTAATTCATTTCATTTTGCATTACTTACTTAGCATTAGGCTAATAGATGAGTTTTGTGATGTAGGTGAAGAAGTGACAGCAGGTGTGTTTACTGAGTTCACTGAGGACTAGTCGGGTTGGAGGAGTACACTTATTCAATGTTCTGGCAGCTGACGGGGCGGTTTAACTGATGTCTGTCAGTGTGGAGGACTAGTAGTCAAGGATTCAGTCTGAGTATGTTGAGTTCTCATGACAGTAGGAATTTTAGCATTTTGAATACGTTTTGAAATTTACTGATTTTAGCAGTCTGTTGAGTTTTAAATGTTGGTTTTTATCGGATTTGATTAATGCTATGGCTTGAGTCGTTCCTGAATGGTCTTTGGGAAGTAAGTAAATTCTTTTCTGTGGATAGTGTTGTGTTTCTTTCCTACCGGATGATGTCGAGTGTTTTGTTTGTCGGATGATATAGGTGTTTTGTTTGTCGTCTAGTGCCCGGATGAGAGGGATCATCCGGCTGACGTCACCGGTAGATGTAGGGTAAGGTCGATCGGATGAGAGAGATCATCCAGCTGACGTCACCGGTAGATGAAGGATATATTTTGTCGCTTAGTGACCGGATGACAAATTTTATGTTTTGTCGTTAGTGACCGGATGACAAATTTTATGTTTTGTCGTTTAGTGACCGGATGACAAATTTTATGTTTTGTCGTTAGTGACCGGATGACAAATTTTATGTTTTGTCGTTTAGTGACCGGATGACAAATCTTGTGCTTTGTCGTTTAGTCACCGGTGGATGTCTTCGAGTAGCCTTTCCCTTTTGTTGACTTTGTTCGGCAGTCGATGGAATTGACTTTTGAAATCTTTAAATATTTTACGAGTTAAACCTTTGCTTCTCAACTGATTGATTCTTAATATTGCTAACGATTATTTTAACATGGCTTTGTTTAATTTTACTTTTGTTTAAACGATTTCCGCTGCAAGTTTCATGTTTTTGTCAAATTTCAAATTCTAAATTCTCAACGAAGTTTTAATATTTGGCCCTAAGTGTTTCTTAGTAATATTCGGGTTTTGAGTAACAAACCGGGTTTAGGGAATCGGGGGTGCCACAGTGTGGTATCAGAGACATTCAGTTAAACCGTTCAAAGATTACTCGTCAGTGCCGATCGTTGCATGGGAGTACTCCAACAACTGTAAGTGTTTATGTTAGCCTTAGTAATTAGATGTTTATAAAATAGTTAACCCTGCGCAGGAATATAGCAAATGTCTCGACGACCAGGAAGGCCAAGAGTGCAGAGAGAGACACCCAACTCCGGGAAGCGCAGAGGATTCTAGTGTAATCGGACAGTTGACAGATCTAGTGCGACAGCAGGCAGAATTAATGCGCCAACAATCCGATCAACTAGGAGTACTGCTGAACCGCGAGGTACAAGGAAGTGCCAACTCGGGTTCTAGAACGAGCAATTCCGGGGATAGATTCCGGAGACTAAGACCACCCACGTTTGATGGTCAGTCATCTGATCCTGTTGTGGCTGAAGGGTGGCTTAGGAAGATAGAGAGCATGTTTAGGTGCGCCAGCATTGGAGAAGGAGATAAGGTCACGTTAGCAACATTTCACTTGGCTGGCGAAAGCTCAACTCTGGTGGGAAACAGTTGAAACCACACTGACATTCTGACTATGACTTGGTCACAGTTAAGGGACATCTTCTATGAGAAATATTTTAACAGCACGGTCCAAACAGCAAAGAAGTTGGAATTTCTGAATTTGAAGCAGACAGGGTCGGTGGCTGAGTACAGTAGGCACTTTGAGTCCTTGTCCAGGTTTGCTGGACACTTTGCTCATAAGGACGAGGATAAGGTGTTCAAATTTGTGCATGGACTGAAGCCGGAGATTTATCAGGGAGTCAAATTCTGTGGCATTAAAGGTTTAACGTTCAGCGAAGTTGTGTCCACTGCTCTGGAAGTGGAAGAGGCTGAAAGGAAGTGTGCTGGACTAAGGAGACCCCGCAAAGGTTTAACCAGCCACACCAGCAAGGGGAACAAAGAGGCCAAGTGAGGGCCAAAATAGCCAAGGAGCAGGGGGGAAGGGTGCAAAATGTCAGGAAATTCCCCAGTGTCCAAAGTGCCTGAAGAAACCACCCGGGAGAATGTAGACTGGCTTGGGAAAGTGCTTCAACTGTGAGGAAGTTGGACATACGTTCAAAGAGTGTTCGAAGCCTAGAGTCACCAGATGCTATAATTGTAACAAAGTCGGCCATATTAGCAGAGACTGTCCAGTTCCTAAGAGTGGTCCTGCTATGATTAAACCAAGATATTCTCCATGACGGAGTCGGGTGAAGAACAGCCTGCCGTAGTGTCAGGTACTATATTGATCAACTCTGTGCCTGCTTTACTTTGATAGATTCTGGTGCAACGCATTCGTTTATAGCATCTACATTTGCTGCTAAATTAGATGTACCGTTTACCCCTTCCATGCATGTGTTAATGTTACCTTACCCTCTGGTGAGCGCATGCACTCTAACCGAGTGATGCTTGACAGAGATGTGTTAGTAGGAAGTGTGAGTCTACCTGCTGATCTCATCATTATGGATATAACGGGATTTGATGTAATTCTAGGAATGGATTGGCTATTTAAGCATTATGCCACGATTGATTGTAGGACTGGAATAGTTAGTTTCCAACCCCCTGGTAGTTTGAGGCATACCTTTTCAAGCCTCAGAGAAGAGTAAGGAAATGACTGTAATGACTTCTGTCAATTGTAGACCCTCCCAGTGTAGAGAGTATTTGTGCTTCTTAGCTAGTGCTTTAGACATACAACTAGTGGAGAAATCAAGTCCCAAAATGTCTTAGTTGTCCAAGACTTCCCTGAAGTATTCTTAGATGACCTTCCAGGCTTGCCACCAGATAGAGAAATCGAATTTGTTGTGGATGTTTACCCCCGGAGCCGAGCCTGTGTCTAAAAATCCATATAGACTAGCACCAACAGAACTCAAAGAGTTAAAGAAACAATTGGAGGATCTGTTGGAGAAAGGGTTCATACGCCCTAGCTTTTCACCATGGGGTGCACCGGTCCTCTTTGTCAAGAAGAAAGATGGATCTATGCGCATGTGCATTGATTATAGAGAATTGAATAAGTTAACTGTTAAGAATAAATACCCTCTGCCGAGAATTGATGACTTATTTGACCAGCTTAGGGGTGCAAGAGTTTTCTCTAAGATTGACCTTAGATCCGGTTATTATCAGCTGAAGGTTAAATCTGAGGATATCCCAAAGACTGCCTTTCGCACGAGGTATGGGCATTATGAGTTTTTGGTTATGTCTTTGGTCTGACAAATGCACCAGCAGCTTTCATGGATCTCATGAATAGGGTGTTTCACGAGTATTTGGACAAGTTTGTCATTGTATTCATAGATGACATTCTAATCTATTCTAGTACTAAGATGAGCATGCAAAACATTTGGGTTTAGTGTTAGAAGTACTGAGAAGGCACCAACTTTATGCCAAGTTTTCCAAGTGTGAATTTGGTTGGACCAAGTTCACTTTTTAGGACATGTCATCTCTGGAGATGGCATATCTGTGGATCCAGCTAAGGTCCAGGCAGTTAAGGAATGGCCCCAACGAGGAATGCTACGGATGTCAGAAGTTTCCTTGGATTGGCTGGGTATTACAGGAAATTTATCGAATGATTCTCAAAGATTGCAACATCCCTTACCCGATTAACTAGGAAGAACGTAAAATATGTGTGGACTGAGGATTGCGAGCATAGTTTCCAAACTTTGAAGCAGAAGCTGACCAATGCTCCAATTCTGACCCTCCCTGTCGAGAATGGTAAGTTTAGCATTTATTGTGATGCTTCCAAGATCGGTCTAGGTTGTGTGTTAATGCAGGAGGGTAAAGTGATAGCTTATGCCTCTAGACAGTTGAAGGTCCATGAGAAAAATTACCCTACAAATGACTTAGAATTAGCTGCAGTGGTATTCGCACTTAAGATTTGGAGGCATTACCTGTATGGACAATCTTGTGAGATATTTTCAGATCATAAGAGCCTGAAATACATTTTCACGCAAAAGGAACTGAATATGAGGCAGCGTAGATGGTTAGAATTTGTCAAAGATTATGATTTCGAGATTAAGTACCACCCCGGCAAGGCAAATGTAGTGGCTGATGCTTTGAGTAGAGTGACTCCTTCAGTCTCTGCATTGATTTTAGATATACCAATAGCTTTAGAGACTGAATTCCACAGATTAACATGGAAGCCGTTGTCTAGTGTGTCAGCCATGCTTTCCACCATATCTTTAAGGCCTACCATTTTGGAGAGAATAAAGGAAGTTCAAATGAATGACCCTGAATGCAACGAATATAAGTTGAGCATGGATTCTACTGGCAAGTTGGATTTCAACTGCTCAGCCGATGGAATTCTCAAGTTTCGAAATAGATGGTTTGTTCCGGCTGATACTGAACTTAGAAATGAAATCTTATCTGAGGCACATTCCTCCAGGCTCTCTATTCATCCTGGAAGTACAAAGATGTACAGAGATCTCAAACAACATTATTGGTGGCCAGGTATGAAGAGAAGTGTGGCGGAGTATGTGGAGACATGTCTAATCTGCCAGCAAGTCAAAGCTGAACATCAGAGGCCTGCTGGAACATTGCAACCCTTACCAGTTCCCGAATGGAAATGGGAACAAATAGCTATGGATTTTGTTATGGGATTACCTAGAACAGCAAAGGGACATGATGCAATCTGGGTAATAGTCGATCGTTTAACCAAATCTGCTCACTTTCTGCCAATAAAGGTAACATACTCGATGGATCAACTGGCAGAGTTGTATGTGCACGAAGTGGTTAGACTGCATGGAGTTCCAAGCACCATAGTTTCAGACCGAGACTCCAGATTTACATCCAAGTTCTGGAAAAGTTTGCACAAGGCTATGGGAACACAGCTTAGTTTTAGCACAGCCTTTCATCCTCAAACTGATGGACAATCGAGAGAACTATCCAAACCTTGGAGGATATGCTCCGAGCATGTGTATTGGATTTTCAAGGATCTTGGAGTGGATACTTACCATTGGTCGAGTTCTCTTACAATAACAGCTTCCAAGCAACAATAGGCATGGCACCCTACGAAGCATTATATGGACGAAAGTGTAGATCTCCATTATATTGGGATGAAGTTGGAGAAGCACGGTTGATTGGTCCTGATATTGTGCAGCAGACAGTGGAGAAGATTGCTCTTATCCGACAAAGAATCTTAACAGCTCAAAGTCGGCAGAAAAGCTACGCAGACAAAAGACGAAGAGAATTAGAGTTTGATGTAGGTGATGAGGTTTTCCTTAAAGTGTCACCTTTCAAGGAGTTGTGAGGTTTGGGAAAAGAGGCAAGTTGAACCCCAGGTATATTGGACCTTTCCAAATCGTGAAGAGAATTGGGAAGTCAGCATATCAACTTCTGCTACCAGCCTCTCTGGAGGGAATTCATAATGTGTTTCATGTTTCCATGCTGAAGAAATGTGTTAGAGATCCTTCACAGATTATGGAACAGCAGAGCATTGAAGCCCTTCCTACTCTTGCATATGTGGAGAAACCAGTAAGGATCTTGGACTATGCAGTGAAGGTATTGCGCAACAAAGAAGTTCCACTAATGAAAGTCTTATGGCACAATCAGAACATAGAGGAGACAACTTGGGAGCATCGGCAAGACATGATGGACCAACATCCAGAATTATTCAGGTACTGAATTTTGAGGACAAAATTCTTTTAAGGAGGGTAGATTGTAATACCCGGTCCTGTTAAACCGTTTCTCTATTCTTTTTTTTAAAACTAATGACAATATTAAATGTAGGGTTAGTGGATGACTAGGCAAGGGTATAAGGGTAATTAGAAATCTAAAGGTGGATAACGTATTTAAGGAAACTATTATTGAAGTAGCCGCCACTGTTTTATTTCATTTCCTCCCCATTCTCAGCTCCTCAGCCTAGCAGAGCACGATAGGAGACCCCCTTCGACCTTCTCCAGCGACTTCTTCCGAACTTGGTGAGTTTTGCCTCTATTTCTAGCTACATTGTATCTATTGTTGGTGGGAGGGATGATATTGAGGTTTTGGAGAATACAGTAAGTGAGGGTTAGTTCGGTTTAAGTCGAAATCGAGAATGCACAATGACTAGAGTTTCCCTTAGATTTATAGTAGTCTAGAATGAAGATTAGAGGGAATTTAATATATGCTCTGTCTACGGTTTTAGGTTGAGCAATACCCGAAGTGGTTAGCTACTCAGACAATTCCAGGAGATCCAAGTAAGTAATGTTTGCTTGTGCCTTCGGGCCTACATCACAAAACGTTAGGTTTGTATTTACTTGGATATGTTTGTATGCCATGCATCATGTTTTCAAAATGTATACGAAAATGAATTTGAATACACATTGGTATGGAGAGGATTGAATGTGATGAAACAGCAAAGTGAATCAGATTTACTGTAAAGGGAATTAATCCGCCCCTTAATGAGACAGTGGATATATACTTTGGAAGAGCTGATCCAACTTCCAATTTCACAGGGGGATCTGAACATGTGAATCAGATTTACTGTTAAGGGAATTAATCCGCCCCTTAATGAGTCAGTGGATACATACTTTGGGAGAGTTGATCCGACTCCCAATTTTACAGGGGGATCTGAATTAGAAACGATGAATGAGCAACTGAGAGGAGAAAGTAGAAATTGCATGATTAGGAGTTTATGTTTCAGTAATTCATTTCATTTTGCATTACTTATTTAGCATTAGGCTAATAGATGAGTTTTGTGATGTAGATGAAGAAGTGACAGCAGGTGTGTTTACTGAGTTCACTGAGGACTAGTCGGGTTGGAGGAGTACACTTATTCAATGTTCTGGCAGCTGACGGGGCGGTTTAACTGATGTCTGTCAGTGTGGAGGACTAGTAGTCAAGGATTCAGTCTGAGTATGTTGAGTTCTCATGACAGTAGGAATTTTAGCATTTTGAATACGTTTTGAAATTTACTGATTTTAGCAGTCTGTTGAGTTTTTAAATGTTGGTTTTATCGGATTTGATTAATGCTATGGCTTGAGTCGTTCCTGAATGGTCTTTGGGAAGTAAGTAAATTCTTTTCTGTGGATAGTGTTGTGTTTCTTTCCTACCGGATGATGTCGAGTGTTTTGTTTGTCGGATGATATAGGTGTTTTGTTTGTCGTCTAGTGCCCGGATGAGAGGGATCATCCGGTTGACGTCACCGATAGATGTAGGGTAAGGTCGATCGGATGAGAGAGATCATCCAGCTGACGTCACCGGTAGATGAAGGATATATTTTGTCGCTTAGTGACCGGATGACAAATTTTATGTTTTGTCGTTAGTGACCGGATGACAAATTTTATGTTTTGTCGTTTAGTGACCGGATGACAAATTTTATGTTTTGTCGTTAGTGACCGGATGACAAATTTTATGTTTTGTCGTTTAGTGACCGGATGACAAATCTTGTGCTTTATCGTTTAGTCACCGGTGGATGTCTTCGAGTAGCCTTTCCCTTTTGTTGACTTTGTTCGGCGGTCGATGGAATTGACTTTTGAAATCTTTAAATTATTTTACGAGTTAAACCTTTGCTTCTCAACTGATTGATTCTTAATATTGCCAACGATTATTTTAACATGGCTTTGTTTAATTTTACTTTTGTTTAAACGATTTCCGCTGCAAGTTTTCATGTTTTTGTCAAATTTCAAATTCTGAAATTCTCAACGAAATTTTAAATTTGGCCTAAGTGTTTCTTAGTAATATTCGGGGTTTTGAGTAACAAACCGGGTTTAGGGAATCGGGGTGCCACATCCACGTTCTTAAGCCCAAGAAAAGGATTGGTTCCCATGAAATTTCCATTAAGATAACTTGATTTGCCTTGCCAACTTAAACCTGAAAACCCGATTGAATTTGAGGAATTAGAAATCGAGAAATGTGGGGAATCATACAAGTTTCTCGTGAGATCAAGAAGAATGTCTTTACATGGATAGTTGGAAATGATGCTGTTGATGGGTCTTGCAGGTTGAGAAGATGAGTTGAAGTTAGACGAAGATTCTGGAATTAGATTGCTCGAGTCTAACAAGGTAAAAGAAGCAGCTGCGGAAGCTGTTGAGTCCCTGGCTGTTGCACCAACCGAAAGTGGATGATTATGATTTCCTTCATATGTTATTAAAATTGACATGTCTTCTAAGCATCTTTGCACCTGATAACAATGAAAAAATAATGAATTTTTTTAACTCTCAAGCCCTAGAAATTTGGCAAGAAATCGCACATTGGTTTGACAATTTATGACGAGTTTAAAAGAACCTAATAACAACTTTTAATGTTTTATCTTAAGAAAGCAACTGAATTTTAGATGCAAAATGTCATGACGTAGAAAAAGACCGCAATATAAGTATCGAGAGAAGCGATTTGACCATCGAATTATGGTCTAATAAGTCATCTATTGCGGACCACTCAAATATCTTAGTTTGGGTGGTCGGACTTTTTTCAAGGGTTGGATCGCTCTTGGTATTTTTGATGTGGTCTCTTTCTAAGTCGTGACACGAAATTAGCGAGATATTTATCATTTGAACAAATGTTAGGTGAGGTTATTTTGTAATTTGCACCAAAAGCTATAGGACAAAAGATTGCTACTTTATAACTCATCAATGTCTTGTATTGAAGCTTGTCTGTTTCCTAATGGGGCATCCCGGAGCCACCGTGCAACGGTAGTAGGCTCAAGGGCAAGGGCTTCCTTTTGCAATTTTCTGGCCATATATTCTCCATTGACAACCATCGTTCATCTGAATAATTGTTCACAATAATTCTGTGAGTGTTTCTCATATTTAGTAAATGCATGAAGTTTAAGTGAAATTAATTTATGAATATCTCAATGTGGCTGCTTCACATCTAGCTCTAACCGTAGCCCTAGCTTTTCGATTTGGATGGAAGGCAACATGAGAGGAAATTCCAGGCAATTCAGCCCTCATCTGAAGTTTGTTTTGCTCCATTGATATAGAACTTATCACTTCTTCTGTGACGACCCCCGACCCGATCGGGGTCGGCGAGCCTCACTCTGGACATTTTAAAATAAACATGGACTATTTTTTTTGAACTTTTACTTTTAAAACCTTGACACGGAGAAAACCTTCTCTGGAATTGAAGTCTGGATAAATGACAGAAGAAAAACAGGGTGACAGAATGCTTTGGACGTTTTAGAAAAGAAAACAGAATGGATGACAGACATTCAGGGGAAGAGTTAACAAAATGGGAGAAAGAAACTGGAAGTCATGTCGTGGAAGACATACTGTGGACAGCAGAAGCGGTGGACGTTTGAAAGCAAAGACAGAATCTGTAGACAATCAGAAGACGTGGACATTTAAAATCAAAGACAGAATCTGTGGACAAATAGAAACTGTGGACCTTTAAAATCAAAGACAGAATCTGTGGACAAACAGGAGCTATGGACGTTTAAAATCAAAGACAGAATCTGTGGACAAACATAAGTTGTGGACGTTTAAAATCAAGGACAGAATAGACGACAGAATTGAAAACAGAATGGACGACAGAATTGAAAGACAAAATGGACTTTGGACATTTAAAAATAATAGGCAGAATGGACGACAAAATTAAAAGACAGAATGGACGACTAACACTTAGCCAAATACTTGAAACTATTACTCGACGGGCGAGTACTGTGGACAACTGCAGAACTGGACTACTGTTTTAAGGAACAGCGTGGACAACTATTTTCAAAGGGCAGCGTGGACGACTGTTTTAAAGAACAGCGTGGACAAACGTTTTACATAACAAAATGGGCAACTATTTTTGAATGCAGAATGGACGTTGGACGTTTGAACTTAAATGGCATAATGGACGACAGTTTTAAAGAGCAACACCTCACCGATCGATCTGCTACCACAGCCGATCGATCTGCTACCTCTTTGTTTGACAGTTTACATCACTTGACACAAAAGCTTCAAGCTTCAAAAACCCGATTCAAAACACAATTTTAAAATATCAACACAGAGTCTGTACACAGTTTTAAAATCTCAGAAGCTGTACAGAACTTGACATAAACTTCAAGAATTCACTAAACAGAAAGTGTAAAAACATAAACACTTCACTCTCTCTAGTCAGAAATGTGTCTGGCTACCGCAACCACCCCCGAAAGCTTGTGCCACCAACCACATATTCGTCGGCCTGAGGTACAAAGTCTTCATTCACGGGATCCGTACCTACAACAGGGAGTTCAACTATGAGCCTAGAGCTTAGTAAGAACATACAATGCAGTGATGCATAATGTTATGCATGAACTTTTGAAATACATGAACATTACTTTATATTACGTCGAGTGCACAGAAGATATAAGTGGGGCTTATAGAGGAACTAGCGCAACAGAAGTGTACTATCAGGCACTATGCACTATCAGGCATGTCACGACAGGACATAACAGGTTTTTCTAGGTCCCAGGGAAGGACAAAGTACATGGAGTCCTTGGCGAGGACGGTTTTACAGGAGTCCCAGGGAAGGACAAGAACAGGATGCCAGTCCTCGTCCCACACTTAACCGTACATTACATTACATGTTTTATCTTTCTTAACTTCAAACCATGTGCAGAAAATATTTGCATGTCTTTCAGAGAAAATGTGTATGCATGAACATTTACGGTGTTTGAACATAACATAGACATGAGACAGAATAACAAAGCAAGACATAAAATAAAACACATCTCACTTAGAACATAACCTATGACCTAACTACCCGACAACCAGAACTTAGTACCTCGGTGATGTAGGGCCTTAAGGGCCAACCTACGCGCATGAACTTACCTGTTGTCTGTGAGTTGCAGCTTTGATCGTAAGTCCTCAGCGATCCACAGATGTACATCATGCACGATCAGACATTAACCCTAAAACTTCAAGAAAACTAACATTTAACTTATCCAAACTCGTTAGCTTTAGTAGATGACTACTTTAGGCAGCAAAATAGAAAGAAACTGGGGAGATCGGAGGAGCTTCGATGGTTGTTCGTCGTCTGGGAGAGAGAATGCAGAGAGGAGTGGAGAGAAACAAAGAAGATAAATGAGGAGGGTTTCACGTAGAAAAGAGAAAGAGAGGGGGGGGGGGCCTTGGCTTCTTCAACAAGCCTGGACACTTGGCTCTCATCCATTGGCTTCCTCCCACCAACCTTAATTCCTACCTAAACTGCCCCTCCATTAGTTTTCTAACTAAATGATTTATTTTGGTTACACTTTTGTTTAGTTTTCCACTAAACATCCCAACAAATTTCACCTAAACATTCATTATATTAATATAAACCTAATCTCGTTCGATAATTCGAGGGATAATTTCCTGGCCAAAAATGCCGGGTATTACATCTTCTCTCTTCTGTTCTTTATCTTCATCTTTTTTCTCTAAACTTTCATAATTTAAGCTCAATGTCAAGCCTAAGTCAGTCTCTCGGGTTGACGGAGAGCATGGTTTCCGGCCGTCAACAATGGATGCTTTGACTATTGTGTTCGGCTCGTCGAAATTGATCCGATCATCACGAAGAAACAATACCCGTTTTAGATCCTACAAAATTGAAAATAAAAACTGTGAAATCAAAGGCAGGAAAATAAAAGATAGTCCGTATTGATTACCTTTTCTTGGCTATTTTGCTGAATTGCTGAGAATTTCATTTGAAGATCATTGTAACACCCGACAATTTCGGCCAGGTGATTTTCTTAACCATTTTAATTATCACCCTTTTTATTGACTTTTATGATTTTAAATTTAATGCCAAGACTTATATATTACAAGTTGAGTGAAACTAGGTTGGGTGGCAAGTTTGTAATTAAGGTGGATTTTTATTGGTATAAATAGGTTATGGGAATTCTTAAACCTCATTAAAACCTCACTGTAGCCGACATTTCCTCTCTCGGCGATTCCCTTCCTTCCAAAGCTCCCTCTCTGCCAGCTATTCCTTCGCCGACGACCAGTTCTTCAGCCTCCACTTCGACAATCCACGCTCTAGGTAAGATTTAGACAATGTAGTTACAGGGTAGTTAATTAGAGCTCTGTCTTCAGCTAGAACTTGAGGTTTCAGATTATTCACTAACAGAGTAATGGTAGTGACAATCATGATCTGTGTTTAGTAATGGCATTTTCGATTCGATTTTGGACATTTAGATAACAGACCATGTTTAGTTGTTAGACTTAATCCGGTTATTTAGGTTCTGGAAGTTTAATCTGTACACACTAGGTGATCGACTAGGAAGATTAGAAATATTTATGTTAGATACTAGGATGACTTTAATTAGGTTTTTGATTTAACACTGTAATGTGAAATGTTTCTAGGTGAAGAAGTTTGAAGAGAAGTGTTCAAGTTGCTAAGAAAACCAAGTAAGTGAGTGAGTAAGATTCCTGGCCATTAAAGCCCTACATCACAAGGGTACTAGGTAAAAGTTGTCTATGAGGTTTAAAGATTTTTTGTGCTATTGTCTGTTTAGTTATGGTGCTCGAGTTGATGTTATGATCCTTTGATGAATGAATGGCTTGTTCAGTAGTCTGATGAACTAAGATTACTCATGCTCATACATCATGAATGTTTTCCCAAGCATATGAAAATGTTTTAAGTGCATGATTTCTCCCATGAACAAGATATGAATATGAAACTTATGCAACAAGGATTAAGAGAGGGTTGGGGGCGGTTTGGCGTATGTCACTGTCCAAAAGGAGGACCATGAATACGACCCGCAAGGGACTATGTACACTCTCACTGTCAACCCTATTTTCGGCACAAATCCTCCCTTTATCCATATGATGAAAACGATGAACATGAACAAGAACAAGAACACGAAAAGATCATGAACATGTGTTTCTTTAACTTGTGCATTCAAGCATACATGTTAGCATTGCATTCCTTACTAAGCATTAGGCTTATAGTTTAAATCTTATGATGTAGGTGAAGAACTACCAGGTGAGGATTTCAAGTCTAATGAGGATGATTAAGGCTGGTTGCTGAAAGGTGCTCAGGGTGACAGATTGGTGGCTGGGAAGGCGATTTAAACTTCTGATTACTACCTTTATCATGTTAGTAAGGTTATGAATACTGAGGTCTATGTAGGGTGTTTTCTTAATACAATGGATACTGGAACCTGACTGACTAACTTCTGAGTTTGAGAATGATCGTGAAATAATAGAATGATCTGTTTTGTTAGAGTCTCTCGCTACACGTATTCTAGATGAGATTATGGTCCAACTGTGTGTTAGTTTATTCAGTCATGTTGAAGTTTGTGAAAGTCTGAGAGTTTCCTGTCTATCGGATGATGTCTTCTATCGGATGAAGTCTTCCATCGGATGATGTCTTCCATCGGATGAAGTCTTCTATCGGATGATGTCTTCCATCGAATGAAGTCTTCTATCGGATGGTGTATTCCATCGGATGAAGTCTTCCATCGGATGAAGTCTTCCATCGGATGATGTCTTCCATCGGATGAAGTCTTCTATCAGATGGTGTCTTCTATCAGATGAAGTCTTCCATCAGATGAAGTCTTCCATCGGATCATGTCTTCTATCGGAATGAAGTTTAATGAGTCACGTGTTGTGCGTGTGTCAATCGGTAGAAGTCGATATTAAGTCTTGTCGTTTTGTGATCGGATGAAGTTTAATGAATCACGTGATGTGCATGTGTCAATCGGTAGAGGTAGGTTTTCCATTATCGGCATGAGTATGTATTAAGTTTTATCGTTTTGTGATCGGAAGGAGTATAATGAGTCACGTGACGTGCATGTGTCAATCGATAGAAGCCGATATTAAGTCTTGTCGTTTTGTGATCGGATGAAGTTTAATAAATCACTTGACGTGCATGTGTCAATCGGTAGAAGCCGATATTAAGTCTTGTCGTTTTGTGATCGGATGAAGTTTAATAAATCACGTGATGTGCATGTGTCAATCGGTAGGAGCGTGCACCATGCCTTGTCATTTTGTGATCGATAGATGTCCTTGAGTTTCCAATTCTCTTTGGCTAAGTGTCTTAACGTTTTGTCTAATTATAAACGTTGTCTACTTATTGGGTTTTCCGCTGTACAGTTGAAGATTAAAGATAGAATTATAATCAGCGAGAGAAAATTTAAAATTTTCCGTAATTTCTCTTAGTTCAGTTCAATGTTTTGGGTAGCGAAACCGGGTCTGGCAGACTCGAGGCATTACAATTATGGTATCAAAGCGAAACCAGGTTCTAAAATCGATTTTGTAGACTGCCTTCCAGCACTGACTGCCACCTGAGTACACTCTAGTAACTGTAAGTATTTACGATTTTAGTAATGTCATTACGTTAAGATGTGTTTATGATTACTTGTTTAGGAATCTCAAAATGGTGAGAGGTCAACAAAGGGAGAGCAATGAGGATAGTAGCACCATCGCTCAGTTAACCGAATTGGTTATCCGCCAGTCACGCGAAATTGAGCAGTGGGTGTCTGCTAGGGATGAGCAAGGGAATTCTAGCTCAAATACGACTCTCGACAATGGAAGCGAGCGTTTTCACTGCCTTCGACCTCCTGTATTCAATGGTCAAGTTTCGGATCCTATTTATGCTGAGGAGTGGATTCAGACAATTGAGGACATGTTCAAGTATGCCAAGGTCGATGATGGGGACAAGGTCACAGTGCTGTTTTTCATCTTGCATTGGGTGCAAGGCATTGATGGGATTCAATTCAGGGCACTACAAATGCGGAAACTATGACTTGGGCGTGGTTCAAGACGGCCTTTTATGACAAGTATTTTAGCCGAACGGTTCGGGCCAGCAAAAAGATGGAGTTTATGCAGCTACGCCAAACCGGTTCTATGGCTGACTACATCTGTAAGTTTGAGGCCTTGTCCAGGTTTGCACCCCGTTTGATGGATGATGAGGAAGATAAGATCCACCAGTTTGTCCATGGACTGAAGCCGAGCCTCTTCCAGGGAGTAAAGACTGCAGGGATCCATAACATACCTTATTCCGAAGTGGCTTCTAAGGCTTTGGAGTTGGAGGAAGTTGAGTTAACAGTACAAGGATAACGTGAACCACCAAGGAAGTTCATCAAGGATACTCAGCCACCACCATGACAGAACAAAGGTTGGCAGCCACAACAGAGCAGAGGACCACAACAACAACAACAGAGAGGTATGAAGAGACCTTTCAACCAGAATGATGACCAAGGAAAAGGAAAGCGACCTCAAGCTCCCCTATGCCCCACCTGTCAGAAGAACCACCCTGGCGAGTGCAAGTTGTATTCTGGCCGTTGCTATAGATGTGATAAGGTTGGACACATAGTCAGAGATTGCCCCATGCCGCCAGATCCCAACCGAACAAGAGTAGCACCAAGAGTCTATGCTTTAATGGAGGACGAGGATGCAGTGTAGCATACGGTCATAACAGGTACAATTATGATATGTGGTATTTCTGCTTATACACTTATAGATACGGGAGCCACTCACTCGTTTGTATCAACCATGTTTGTATATAAGCATAAATTAGAACTCTTGCCAGCCGAGAGATCATTTAGTGTCATGTTACCATCGGGGAAGTCTTTACATTCCGAACGGATAATAAAAGGTGATGTTGTTTCAGTAGGAAATAAGAAGTTATACGTAGAACTGATCGTAATTGACATGAAGGGATATGAAGTTATACTAGGAATGGATTGGCTATGCAGACATTATGCCACGATAAGTTGTAGGTCTGGTTTGGTTGAGTTCCAACCCCCAAACGGAGATCGGTATTCCTTCCAAGCTATTCCAAAAATAAGTAAAATACCAGTTATATCCTCACTAAAGACTCAACAGTTACTGAAATACCTGTGTCTAAGAACCCTTACTACATGGCACCTGTTGAGTTGAAAGAATTGAAGGTCCAACTATAGGAATTAGTAGACAATGGATTTATTCGCCCCAGCTGTTCTCCCTGGGGTGCACCTGTCCTATTCGTTAAGAAGAAAGATGGTTCTCTTAAAATGTGCATGGATTACAGAGAGTTAAACAAGTTGACAATCAAGAATAGATATCCCTTGCCCCGTTCGACGATTTGTTTGACCAACTTCAAGGAGCCAAAGTGTTTTCAAAGATCGACTTACGTTCAGGTTACTACCAACTTAAGGTTAAGGAGGGGGATATACCAAAGACAGCCTTAAGAAGCCGCTATGGACACTATGAATTTCTTGTGATGTCGTTTGGACTAACAAATGCACCTGCAGCCTTTATGGACTTGATAAATCAAGTGTTTCGTGAGTACTTGGATAAGTTTGTGATTGTGTTTATTGATGATATCTTAATATATTCACGGACTAAAGCTGATCATGAAAAACACTTAAGAATAGTTTTGATGACATTAGAACAGTAACAACTCTATGCCAAGTTGTCCAAATGTGAGTTCTGGTTAGATAAGTTCAACTTTTTAGGTCATGTCATCTCTGCTGAGGGCATATCCATAGACCCAACCAAGATTCAGGCCGTTAAGGACTGGCCACAGCCAAGGAATGCCAGCAAGGTCCGTAGTTTCCTTGGTCTGGCAGGTTATTATAGGAAGTTCATTAAGGGATTCTCTATGATAGCTAAGCCTTTAACTAGTTTGACAAAGAAAGACACCAAATACTCTTGGTCTGAAGCTTGTGAAGATAGCTTCCAAACACTAAAACTGAAGTTGACTACAGCTCCTCTCTTGACACTCCCAACTGAAGAAGGAAGATTTAGTGTTTATTATGACGCATCTAAAGTGGGACTGGGATGTGTTTTGATGCAAGAAGGCAAGGTTGTAGCGTATGCCTCCAGGCAACTGAAGAGCTATGAACAGAATTACCCCACTCATGATTTGGAATTAGCCGCAGTTATTTTTGCATTAAAGATTTGGAGACACTATTTGTATGGTCAACAGTGTGAAGTGTTTTCTGACCATAAAAGCCTGAAATACCTCTTTACCCAAAAGGAGTTGAACATGAGACAAAGACGTTGGTTAGAGTTTGTTAAGGATTATGATTTTGAAATTAAGTATCACCCGGGTAAGGCTAATACTGTAGCCGATGCTTTAAGCAGGATGTCGACGACAATGCAGCCCGCGGTGTCAACCATGTCTATACCTTTGAGGACAAAAGTACAGAAGTTCGAGTTGGAGATGGTTTCTGAACTGTCAGCCTTACTTGCCGAGGTTTCTATTAGACCAATTATCATGGATAGGATCAAGGAGGCACAACAAAAGGATTCAAAGGAAAATAGTAGCATGATAAGTAAGTTGAAGGACGCCTCTTCTGAGTTCAGTCTCTCCAAGGATGGTATTCTAAAATTTAAGAATCGTTGGTACATTCCAAGTGATGAGGAATTACGTAAGTTGATCTTGGCCGAGGCGCACTCGTCTCCCTTTTCTATACATCCTAGCAGCACCAAGATGTATCGGGACTTGAAGTTACTCTATTGGTGGCCGTGTTTGAAGAAGGATGTTGCCAAGTATGTGGAGTCGTGTTTGGTATGCCAACAAGTTAAAGCGGAACATCAACGTCCAGGAGGTACCCTTCAACCCTTACCGATTCCCGAATGGAAGTGGAAAAACATTGCCATGGATTTTGTTGTAGGATTACCTAAGACAACTAAAGGTCATGATAGCATTTGGGTCATAATTGACAGAATGACGAAATCAGCTCACTTTCTACCTGTAAAGACGACCTATACGATGGACCAGCTTGCTAATCTGTATGTTCAGGAAATTGTCAGATTGCATGGGATTCCTATATCCATTGTCTCCGATCGTGATCCTAGGTTCACCTCGAGGTTTTGGCAAAGTCTTCAAGGCACGCTTGGTACAAAGTTATCTTTCAGCACTGCTTTTCATCCTCAAACAGATGGCCAATCAGAAAGGACAATTCAGACACTTGAGGATATGTTAAGGGCGTGTGTGCTGGATTTTCAGACATCTTGGAATTGATACCTGCCCTTAGTGGAATTCTCCTACAACAATAGTTACCAGTCCACTATCGGTATGGCACCTTACGAGGCACTATATGGTAGGAAATGTAGATCACCTTTATACTGGAATGAAGTTGGCGAAGCAAAACTTCTAGGCCCTAAAATTTTACAGCAGATGTCAGACAAGATTCCCATAATTAGGAAAAAGATGATGACTGCACAAAGCCGACAGAAGAGTTATGCAGACCAAAGAAGGAGAGATCTTGAATTTGCTGTTGGAGATGAAGTTTTCTTAAAGATTTCACCGTTTAAGGGAGTTTTAAGATTTGGCAAGAAGGGAAAACTTAGTCCACGATTCATTGGTCTCTTCCCTGTCTTGACAAGGATTGGTAAAACCGCTTATAGGTTGCAATTGCCTCCATCGCTGGAAAAGGTCCATAATGTCTTTCATGTATCCATGCTAAGGAAATGCATACGTGATCCGACGCAGATTATGAAGCCAACAGAGATTGATATTGAGCCAACACTGATGTATGAAGAGAAACCTGTTTTAATATTGGAAACTGCAGTTAAGACTCTACGGAATAAAGAAATTCCTCTTGTAAAAGTTTTGTGGACGAATCATGGCATTGAAGAAGCCACTTGGGAACGACAGCATGACATGTTGGACAAATATCCAGAGCTCTTTGTTTGATCAATTTTCGAGGACGAAAATTTTGTTTAAGGAGGGGTGGATGTAACACCCGACAATTTCGGCCAGGTGATTTTCTTAACCATTTTAATTGTCACCCTTTTATTGACTTTTATGATTTTAAATTTAATGCCAAGACTTATTTATTACAAGTTGAGTGAAACTAGGTTGGGTGGCAAGTTTGTAATTAAGGTGGATTTTTATTGGTATAAATAGGTTATGGGAATTCTTAAACCTCATTAAAACCTCACTGTAGCCGACATTTCCTCTCTCGGCGATTCCCTTCCTTCCAGAGCTCCCTCTCTGCCAGCTATTCCTTCGCCGGCGACCAGTTCTTCAGCCTCCACTTCGACAATCCACGCTCTAGGTAAGATTTAGACAATGTAGTTACAGGGTAGTTATTTAGAGCTTTGTCTTCAACTATAACTTGAGGTTTCGGATTCTTCACTAACAGAGTAATGGTAGTGACAATCATGATCTGTGTTTAGTAATGGCATTTCCGATTCGATTTTGGACATTTAGATAACAGACAATGTTTAGTTGTTAGACTTAATCCGGTTATTTAGGTTCTGGAAGTTTAATCTGTACACACTAGGCGCTCAACTAGGAAGATTAGAAATATTTATGTTAGATACTAGGATGACTTTAATTAGGTTTTTGATTTAACACTGTAATGTGAAATGTTTCTAGGTGAAGAAGTTTGAAGAGAAGTGCTCAAGTTGCTAAGGAAACCAAGTAAGTGAGTGAGTAAGATTCCCAGCCATTAAGGCCCTACATCACAAGGGTACTAGGTAGAAGTTGTCTATGAGGTTTAAAGATTTTCTGTGCTATTGGCTGTTTAGTTATGGTGCTCGAGTTGATGTTATGATCCTTTGATGAATTAATTGCTTGTTCAGTAGTCTGATGAACTAAGATTACTCATGCTCATGCATCATGAATGTTTTTCCAAGCATATGAAAATGTTTTAAGTGCATGATTTCTCCCATGAACAAGATATGAATATGAAACTTATGCAACAAGGATTAAGAGAGGGTTGGGGGCGGTTTGGCGTATGTCACTGTCCAAAAGGAAGACCATGAATACGACCCGCAAGGGACTATGTACACTCTCACTGTCAACCCCCTTTTCGGCACAAATCCTCCCTTAATCCATATGATGAAAACGATGAACATGAACAAGAACAAGAACACGAAAAGATCATGAACATGTGTTTCTTTAACTTGTGCATTCAAGCATACATGTTAGCATTGTATTCCTTACTAAGCATTAGGCTTATAGTTTAAACCTTATGATGTAGGTGAAGAACTACCAGGTGAGGATTTCAAGTCTAATGAGGATGATTAAGGCTGGTTGCTGAAAGGTGCTCAGGGTGACAGATTGGTGGCTGGGAAGGCGATTTAATTTCTTGGTTACTACCTTTATCATGTTAGTAAGGTTATGAATACTGAGGTCTATGTAGGGTGTTTTCTTAATACAATGGATACTGGAACCTGACTGACTAACTTCTGAGTTTGAGAATGATCGTGAAATAATAGAATGATCTGTTTTATTAGAGTCTCTTGCTACACGTATTCTAGATAAGATTATGGTCCAACTGTGTGTTAGTTTATTCAGTCATGTTGAAGTTTGTGAAAGTCTGAGAGTTTCCTGTCTATCGGATGATGTCTTCCATCGGATAAAGTCTTCCATCGGATGATGTCTTCTATCGGATGAAGTCTTCTATCGGATGGTGTCTTCCATTGGATGAAGTCTTCCATCAGATGAAGTCTTCCATCGGATGAAGTCTTCTATCGGATGATGTCTTCCATCGGATGAAGTCTTCTATCGGATGGTGTCTTCCATCGGATGAAGTCTTCCATCGGATGAAGTCTTCCATCGGATCATGTCTTCCATCGGATGAAGTCTTCTATCGGATGATGTCTTCCATCGGATGAAGTCTTCCATCAGATGAAGTCTTCCATCGGATGAAGTCTTCCATCGGATGAAGTCTTCTATCGGATGAAGTCTTCTATCGGATGATGTCTTCCATCGGATGAAGTCTTCTATCGGATGATGTCTTCCATCGGATGAAGTCTTCCATCGGATGAAGTCTTCTATCGGATGATGTCTTCCATCGGATGAAGTCTTCCATCGGATGAAGTCTTCTATCGGATGATGTCTTCCATCGGATGAAGTCTTCCATCGGATGAAGTCTTCTATCGGATGATGTCTTCCATCGGATGAAGTCTTCTATCGGATGATGTCTTCCATCGGATGAAGTCTTCCATCGGATGAAGTCTTCTATCGGATGATGTCTTCCATCGGATGAAGTCTTCTATCGGATGATGTCTTCCATCGGATGAAGTCTTCCATCGGATGAAGTCTTCTATCGGATGATGTCTTCCATCGGATGAAGTCTTCCATCGGATGAAGTCTTCCATCGGATGAAGTCTTCTATCGGATGATGTCTTCCATCGGATGAAGTCTTCTATCGGATGATGTCTTCCATCGGATGAAGTCTTCTATCGGATGATGTCTTCCATCGGATGAAGTCTTCCATCGGATGAAGTCTTCTATCGGATGATGTCTTCCATCGGATGAAGTCTTCCATCGGATGAAGTCTTCCATCGGATGAAGTCTTCTATCGGATGATGTCTTCCATCGGATGAAGTCTTCCATCGGATGAAGTCTTCTATCGGATGATGTCTTCCATCGGATGAAGTCTTCCATCGGATGAAGTCTTCTATCGGATGATGTCTTCCATCGGATGAAGTCTTCCATCGGATGAAGTCTTCCATCGGATGAAGTCTTCCATCGGATGAAGTCTTCCATCGGATGAAGTCTTCTATCGGATGATGTCTTCCATCGGATGAAGTCTTCTATCGGATGATGTCTTCCATCGGATGAAGTCTTCCATCGGATGAAGTCTTCCATCGGATGAAGTCTTCTATCGGATGATGTCTTCCATCGGATGAAGTCTTCTATCGGATGATGTCTTCCATCGGATGAAGTCTTCCATCGGATGAAGTCTTCTATCGGATGATGTCTTCCATCGGATGAAGTCTTCCATCGGATGAAGTCTTCTATCGGATGATGTCTTCCATCGGATGAAGTCTTCTATCGGATGATGTCTTCCATCGGATGAAGTCTTCTATCGGATGATGTCTTCCATCGGATGAAGTCTTCCATCGGATGAAGTCTTCTATCGGATGATGTCTTCCATCGGATGAAGTCTTCCATCGGATGAAGTCTTCTATCGGATGATGTCTTCCATCGGATGAAGTCTTCTATCGGATGATGTCTTCCATCGGATGAAGTCTTCTATCGGATGATGTCTTCCATCGGATGAAGTCTTCCATCGGATGAAGTCTTCCATCGGATGAAGTCTTCCATCGGATGAAGTCTTCTATCGGATGATGTCTTCCATCGGATGAAGTCTTCCATCGGATGAAGTCTTCCATCGGATGAAGTCTTCTATCGGATGATGTCTTCCATCGGATGAAGTCTTCTATCGGATGATGTCTTCCATCGGATGAAGTCTTCCATCGGATGAAGTCTTCTATCGGATGATGTCTTCCATCGGATGAAGTCTTCCATCGGATGAAGTCTTCTATCGGATGATGTCTTCCATCGGATGAAGTCTTCTATCGGATGATGTCTTCCATCGGATGAAGTCTTCTATCGGATGATGTCTTCCATCGGATGAAGTCTTCTATCGGATGATGTCTTCCATCGGATGAAGTCTTCTATCGGATGATGTCTTCCATCGGATGAAGTCTTCTATCGGATGATGTCTTCCATCGGATGAAGTCTTCCATCGGATGAAGTCTTCTATCGGATGATGTCTTCCATCGGATGAAGTCTTCTATCGGATGATGTCTTCCATCGGATGAAGTCTTCCATCGGATGAAGTCTTCCATCGGATGAAGTCTTCTATCGGATGATGTCTTCCATCGGATGAAGTCTTCTATCGGATGATGTCTTCCATCGGATGAAGTCTTCTATCGGATGATGTCTTCCATCGGATGAAGTCTTCTATCGGATGATGTCTTCCATCGGATGAAGTCTTCCATCGGATGAAGTCTTCTATCGGATGATGTCTTCCATCGGATGAAGTCTTCTATCGGATGATGTCTTCCATCGGATGAAGTCTTCCATCGGATGAAGTCTTCTATCGGATGATGTCTTCCATCGGATGAAGTCTTCCATCGGATGAAGTCTTCCATCGGATGAAGTCTTCCATCGTATTCTTCTTTTCTCTGATTGTGCTGCTTCTTTATGATCTGTCTTGAGTGAGAGATCGACCTCCATACCTCTTCTTGTCTCTTCCCCCTGAACAAGACAAGCAAAAATATTTGGAGAGAGAAAGAGAGGCGTCAGAGTCAACACACTCGTTTCATATTATTAGATAGAGAAGGACACATCTTGAATTGGTCTTCCATTAGCCTCTAAATATAAGTTTTAAGGAATTAAAAAAATACAATATTCACATTTTACAAGAATCATTATGCAATTTAATAACAATATAGTGAGTTAGACGTCCTAATCATCCTCTATAATCAAAGCCTTATCCTGCCCTCAAAGTACAATCACCCTTGTAAATGACAGCTTTAATAACAATGGCTATAGGTTTTTTTGACTTTTAATACCACAAATTTGGTAATCACGGTAAAGATTACTTTTTTTTAAAAAGTATAATTTTTAAAATTTTAAATATATATTATTTCATTCATTTATTTTTATAGTGAAGCTACCATCATCTTCCATTAGAGGTATCAAATAACCACTCTACAAACCCTCTTTTTTAATTTTTCAAGAGATACACAAACATTTAGACAAAGAATTGCTCCGTAGATATGATTTTTATCGTATATGTGAGGTTCGCATTCAAGTTTGAGATTATTGCTCGATGATAGTATATATTTCTCAATTTCACGACTTCATTGAAATTAAGATTTTTTTAACACAACAATTCAATTTAGCTTCTCGAATCCATCGCAAGAGTTTTAGAACAATGTAGTTGTTGGATTAATCCTTAGAAAATTTATGATCATTTGGGGTGAGTTGACCTACAAAATACTCTCTCTATTTCGTTAGAAATTTGAATTTTTAACTTAAATTTTAATTTGATTGAAAACTCTACTGATCGTCTTTAAAATGGACTTTCTAGAGCATAAATAATGTCAAAGGAATTACGAGTTTTGACCGTACATAAAATTCTTATACGAATTTAATTTTTTTGATGTTTAAATTCGAAACTCCTACCCATTTTATTCATATTTAATTTCAAAATTTCTTCATACGATCGTCAAATCTTCACATCAATAACCAACCCAAATCAGATCGGATCGGACCAAACCCAAGCAAACTAAGCAAACTGGACTGGAGGATTGTTTAAATTTCTTAGAATCTCTCGTACCTATTGATGATCAGTTTATTTCTTAGAGAGTATTTTGTAGGTCAACTCACCCCAAATGATCACAAATTTTCTAAGGATTAATCCAACAACTACATTGTTCTAAAACTCTTGCGATGGATTCGAGAAGTTAAATTGAATTGTTGTGTTAAAAAAATCTTAATTTCAATGAAGTCGTGAATTGAGAAATATATACTATCATCGAGCAATAATCTCAAACTTGAATGCGAACCTCACATATACGATAAAAATCATATCTACGGAGCAATTCTTTCTCTAAATGTTTGTGTATCTCTTGAAAAATTAAAAAAGAGGGTTTGTAGAGTGGTTATTTGCACTGTTGTTGCATTCATAAGCGAGTTTCCACAACTCTTGTTCTCGTGTACAAGTGGCCATACATATTAACGTTATGTATATACATCGTTCATTCCATATAATAAAAGTTAAACCTAGTTTGACGGGCAACATTAATTAGGGTTAGATTGAGTATCATTATCACCTAACAGTAGACTCTACGTTAAGAAAAAAAACAAAGTACGAATTCACATTAAAATAACCAAATTAAAAGCCAGATTCAACTTGGTTTTTAGAGCATACAATATCAAGATGAAAATATTATAATGTCATAGTCGTATATTCATATTACTATTTAATACTTCCATGACACCATTATCATCCCTCCATGAATGGCATAACAAATTAGAAAAAAAAAAACCATTGATCAGATCTTGAAATCATCAACTAGAGGAGACTTCAAATGAATGCTCTATGCAGTCCCCACCTTTTTCTTAATAATATAATTTTATTCTTTTTTAAAAAGTTTAAATATGACATAAGTCAACTATGACCTTAATTTTCTACGTTTGTGTTCATTTCTTTGAGGAACAACTTATTGTCCTATCTTATGAGATATTGATAGGATTTCCTTGTACTTAGTATAATATTGTCTATTTAAGATGAAGTTTGTCTTCACAGGACGTGCTACCACAAATTGCACTTGAGTTTTTTAATGTAAAAGTCTCAATACTGTCTCAGGTAGCCAGTGAGATTTTCTATTAACTCTTGTATTTCATAAATAGTTTCATTTAATTATTATAATTTTTATATTTTTATTAAAATTAATTTTATTTTGAAATAATATTCTCATGTATTTTTATCGCTTAACAAAAGGTATTTGTGAAAATTTTTAATCCACACAATTTATTATGTAAATTAAACCAAGTTAAATTTAAAAAAAGAATGAATGAATTGATCTAGTTTAGAAAATTAAACCAAACAAAGCATATTGATCTAGTTAAATTTTGGCAAACAAAAATAGTCGAAGTTGATAAAAAGCTTATCACATAACATTTTCATCGTTTCTAATGACATAATTTATGAAAAAAGAAAAATGATAACAATATTTTTAGATGTAGGTTCAATATCTAAAATATAATCCAAAGACTACTTAATGTGTTACATATTTTTAAAATATGATAAAATCAATAAAAATAAACTCCGAACACAACGAAAAACACATTAAAAAACTTAACACAGTTAGTGTTCTAAGTTTTTACACAAAGAAGGGAGAAAGGTGATTTTTCGATCGGATCAATATTCTCATTGGATTTCAGAAAATTATATTTACAAGATATAACGAGTATTTTAGAAGCCTCTATGTTGCCTCATGCCATGAGAGAATGAATAATATTTAGGATTGGAAAGGATGAGAGAGTGTTATGCATTTTGCATGGTTGTTGGGTATGTATGATAGCAATGAGTAGCGGAATGAGATGAAATGTAGTGTGCTTGACATCCCTCTCAAACTCAAAGTGGAAGTACCCGAGCTTAGATTTGAAGTCCATACATGAAGACAGACTGATTTTGTTAGGCCATCTACTAGTTGAGAAGCTGAACAAAGGACATAATTATTAATGTCGGTATAAAAACAACAAAATTAATTCTTGCTAAAAACTTGAATTTGTTAATTGGTAAGCAAGGTTGAATCCACAAGAAATAGTAAATAAATTTACTTTTATAAATTATAAAGCAGGAAAAATAGGAGTTTGAGTTTGAAAATTGAAAATAAACAATAAGACGAGATTTCAATGATTATCTAGTTAATGAGTTATTTCAATTTTTGATTCGGTGAACTAATCATTGAAACATGAATTAATTTATAATCTTCTTGAATTAAATGATTATAACTACCGAGACACTCTAATAATCTAATATCTCCTTAGGTTCTCGATAACCAAGATACGTTCTATGTTAACTCTTTTATTAACAAACAAGCCTAAAGAGAGTCCTAGAATTTAATTTAGTAATAACATTATGAATTAGAGAGGATCAATTCTAACCAGATCCTATATCTTCAAAACCTATGTTATCTAGGGACGAGTCGAGCCTGACCCGAGCAACGGGCTGACCGAGTTCAATGTTCTGAGCTCGCAAGCCCGTCAGAGATCGAGCCAGGCTAGCCAGCTAATGTTATCTACCACATGTACTATAACCTTTAAATAATTACAGATTTAAAAGTCCTAATGGTTGTATATTAAATTGAGAAATTAAAGAATGACTGGTTCAAACAATCCACAAAATAATAATGACATAAAGCAAAAAATATATATGAATATTCAATAAGAAAAAGAGTAAATCTCACGGTTATTTGATGAATCAAAACTTCAATTAATCTATTTATTAAAAGAAGAACGAGAAGAGCATCATTCTCTAAGAATTTTTTGAATTTAAAATCTCCTCCTCGAAATCTCCTCTTCTCTCTCTTTTTGTATCTCCCTATGAAAAGGAGATCTACTCTTTTTCAAAAATATTTCACCTAGTCTTTCTCTCTCCTAATCTATACTTGTTCTCCCTTCAAATTTCTTAGTCTAACCCTTAAAAATATCTCACATAGTAGAATGAAAATTTTATTTTTAAATTTCCTGTTTGATAGTATTCTAGCGACGTGACCATAAGGAGTGGGCACGTCTTATTATGGAACATCTTATATTCATCATAACCTACAAAATATGAAATTCGATCAAAAGCTAAGATTTCAAGCGATAAAAATACGATGAAACGACATTAAATGAATGAGATTTTGTGCTTTATCAACTATCTTATTAGATGCCACTTTTTTATGTGCAATGAAACACCAGGTTGGTGAAGAGATACGTGACACTAACATTGTCATACAGAATAACTAGAACAATCGATGGAGAGAGATGCAATTCAGTCTCAGCAAGTTCATTAGCTATACAACGATGCTCACCTTTGTTGGACCATTATAGAGATTGTTGCTTTGAAGAAGACTAAGAAACCAAATATGGACCAAGCAAAATACAATACCTGCTGTGCTGCGTTTTTCATCATTTGAGAATGCCCAATTGACATGTATAGCCTAGGATATGAAAAGAAGAGGTAGCTTGAAACTTAATAATCTCCACTTTTTTTTACTAGGTGTTTATAGTCCGGAAGAGAATAAAAATCAATTTCGTTAAAAGAGTGGCAAATTTTGATATCTACAATCGGAAGCTTACAATTAATTATAGCAAGACTCCAAAAACATTGGACTTAATCAATGTATGCAATAATAACGAAGTTCTTGGATAAAAATAATATCTAGAATTAAAAAAATAATGTCTCGTTATAAACATTCATTTATAAAAAGAAAGTTGATTATTAATATAAAAGTAATGTTTATAAGTTATTCTTCCAGAAATAGAAGCTCTGAACTGAAGAATGGTAATATCTATGCTATGACGTCTTAGTCACTATTAATATTCTACTGATCCATACTGATGTTGAGATTTCTGCTTTGATTGCTGAAGAACTATGTAAGGCTCCAGCTCCACTATCTTGTAAATCCTTGTTTTCAATTTCACTTTTCTCCGATCTGATGTAATTTAGCAATATCAAAATCCATGCAAAAAATGAGAATTAATTCATAAATTTTGAAGAAAAGAATATAGGATAATGGACTCTTGAATGACTCGCCATAACAACAAAAAACTATTTTTTATACATGTTATTTTGATGTTATGGCTTTAGTTATTTTCATGCATCTTATTATTTGACGTGTGTAACTGTAAATGATTTGATTTTTGACATAGAGTAGAAATGAAGAAAGAAGTATAATACAATACCAAAGTGTTGCTAATGTCAGATAAAACTTTTCTTCTAGCCTCGACAGGCTTGTCATCTAATGCACTTTGAGGTAACATTGCTCCATGCGAAGCAAGACCCTGGTTTCTATCGGTTTCATCAATTTCAGAACCATTTCCATTTTCTTCAACTTGCATCTGAGATTGCACATCCTGCTCACTTTTTCCCATCTCGATTTGTACATTTAGAGACTAAGCAACCACATGAAATGGTTTTGAAATCTCAGATGGGAAAAGGGAGCAGAATGTGCAATCTCAGATGCAAGTTGAAAAAAATGGAAATGGCTCTGAAATTGATGAAACGGATAGAAACCATGGTCTTGCTTCACATATAGCAATGTTACCTCAAAGTGCATTAGTTGACAAGCCTGTCGAGGCTAGAAGAAAAGTTTTATCTGACATTAGCAACACTCTGGTATTGTATTATACTTTTTTCTTCATTTCTACTCTATGTCAAAAATCAAATCATTTACAGTTACACGCGTCAAATAATAAGATGCATGAAAATAACTAAAGTCATAACATCAAAATAACATGCCATATGAAATATATAAAAAACAGTTTTTTTGTTGTTATGGCGAGTCATTCAAGAGTCCATTATCCTATATTCTTTTCTTCAAAATTTATGAATTAATTCTCATTTGTTGAATGGATTTTGATATTGCTAAATTACATCAGATCGGAAAAAAGTGAAATTGAAAACAAGGATTTGCAAGATAGTGGAGCTGGAGCCCTACATAGTTCTTCAGCAATCAAAGCAGAAATCTCAACATCAATATGGATCAGCAGAATATTAATAGTGACGAAGATGTCGCAGGCATAGATATTACCATTCTTCAGTTCAGAGCTTCCATTTCTGGAATAATAACTTATAACATTACTTTTATATTAATTGTAAACTATATTTATCATACTAGTTCGAGACATCTTTTCATAAATGAATGTTTATAACGAGACATTATTTTTATCCAAGAACTTCGTTATTATTGCATACATTGATTAAGTCCAATGTTTTTGGAGTCTTGCTATAATTAATTGTAAGCTTCCAATTGTAGATATCAAAATTTGCCACTCTTTTAGCAAAATTGATTTTTATTCTCTGCCGAACTATAAACACCTAGTTAATAAATTATGATATTCAATTATTAAATTATATAAAAGTACATTAAAATTTAAAGAGAAGTAAAAAGAACGCTAAAAAAAAATTGATGGTTAAATGTCATTATTCAAAAAATTAAAAAATAGAAATATGTCAAAACTTACCTTTTTTAAGCTTGTCAAAATTGACGTAACTTTTAAAAAGAGGGTTGAAAATTTTTATTTCACCAAATCTTAAAGTAAAGTTCAAATTCTAAAATAAAAACTTTCAAACTACTAAACTAAAAATCGCTACACCGAATCGAGATTAGGTTAGTGGAAAAGGACAAGGAAATTGGAGAGAGCATGAGACGCAAATTCTCACGAAACTACCAATAACAATAACACGATTGACCAATAATCTGCATTTATCAATTCTAATCGAAAATACAAGCAATTTAACCAAGAAAACTCAAAAACTAACCTTGGAGCCGTAGAGGAGAAAGTGGGTTCCTTTCCACTTGAAAGCCCTAGAGAGGGAGAGGAGATTTGTCTTCAAAAATCGAAACTAGAGAAGAGAGGGAGGGAGCTTAGCTTGGCGTGGAAGATGAACCGTGAGGAGGAAGAGGAGAGGCGTCGGCCGTGAGAGAGGGAATGAGAGAGCTTGTGAGGGAGAGGAAAGGAGAACTTATGCGGGAGGTGGGAGGGGTAAAATGAAGAACGATAGTTCTTGCCTTTTTGGGTTAGTTTTTCATTTAGACAACTCGAAAAATGGGGTGGTTTCCTTGAGAAGCCGAGGTGAGGTGGCAAGCTTCTATTGGCCCAAGATCACCCACCACAATTATATTCCTAAATCATTAGATTCTAACTAATACTTACTCTTTTCTAGTTTATTTCCTTGATCCAATTACCTATTTTACCTCACATACCTATTTTAAATTTCCTATTACATTTCTAATCATAATATAAACGATAAAAATCCTAAAATACAAGGCACGTACTTGACAATTGTATTTATGAAATTTTCTGGTGTTACATATAATACACTTTAATACCATATTTCTAAGAATGTTATTTTTGTGTAACATTCTATTTTGTTATCACATTAATCATATTAAGCTAATCAAACCATAAATGGATTCACGGACTACCACTATTGACTCTAGTTGTTTGTCATCCTTGAGGAAATAAGGTGACTTTAATTTGGAGCTCACGAGAGAATATACTATTAGATTCTAATGATACCAATGTGTACCTCCCTGAAGATCACAAATGATTTTGATGTTACTAAGGCTGACCTTCATCCAACAGTCACAAACTGAGTAACAATGCCAACCGGTATGCATGTACATTAGTTTATTTCTTATTATATCATTTCATTATGTTTAAGAAATAACTAATATTTTATTTTTAAGTCTAATGTTTTGATATAATCTCACCACGTCATGACATTAATTTCTAAATCTTGCCTAGATGTTAAACTTGAGGCATTCACTCTCTCATCAAGTTTAAACTTACAACTCCAAACATTAATGTATCTTATTTGTAATATCTGTAAATTTTTATATGAATAATTTTTGAGTAAAATTTTTACATTATTCAAGGTCAAATTAGTGTGCTGACTCGAATAGTCATAAGTCATTAGCGTTTGGCCACCTGTGATTTTTTTGGTTAAATTGTCAAATTGGTAAATTTTGGGAGTTACCGCAAGGTGAATATCCAAAATAGTATGGTATAAATTGAAATTTTTTATCGATTATATATTGGATAGCATTCGAATATCCAGCGTATAAGATTTTACGGACTTTATTTAATATATATAATAAAATATTTTATATATTAAATAATAAAATTGTTACTTAAAAATCATTTTTTTGGTGAAGAATTAGTATTATGAATAATAATTCTAATTTTCAAAATTGAATCAACTAAAATAGCCGAACTATCTTTGACAATTAAATTAAAGATATAAGCACAACAATGAACATGAAGATGTAACCTATAGGCGACATAGTATAATGACTTAAAAAGCTTCTCGACTACGTCATTGTTACTAGTACATAAAATTTTCCAATTTTTAAGTTAGTCTAAAATTGTATTTCCAATTAAATTTTCCATCTTCCTCTCTTCCCTTCTCCACTTCAGTTCCTACAAGAAATCTTCCTCCAATTTCTTCAAACCCTACGCGTCTCTCATTCCCCCGCACTCCAAAACTGGTGTTGTTGTTATCGGCGCTGGACTCGCCGGTCTTGCCGCCGCCACCCCCACCCCCACCCCCTCCGCTCCCAAAACATCCCTTTCATTCTTCTCGAAGCTTCCGACGGCGTCGGCGGCCGCGTGAGGACGGATTTCGTGGATGGATTTGTTTTGGACTGCGAGTTTGAAATCTTCATCACCGCCTATCCAGAGGCCATAAAGCTTCTCGACCACGATTCCCTTGACCTCCGTACATTTTACTCTGGTGCGTTGGTTTACTACGATGGCCGATTTCATACAGTCGCTGATCCTCTGCGGCATTTTGGGGACGCCATCGTCTCTCCCTCGAATCCAATTGTATCCGTAGTTGATAAAATTCGCATTGGAGCGACTAGGATTGGGGTTATTACTAGAACCGATGAAGAAATTCTTTCAGCGAAAGAGACTTCTACTATTGATTTGCTGAGAAAGATCGGATTCTCCGATTCGACCATCGGGAGATTTTTCCGGCCATTTTAAATAGTTTTACAATTTGTAAGAAAGTCTCGTGAGCATTTCACAACATTTGTAAGAAAGTTCATAAACAAAAGGAGAAATTGAATCTGAGCCATATTATATCACGTGATTCCATCTGTTTTGCGCTCAATTTAATTTTCAATTTTTTTTTATTTCTTTTTCAATTCACAATACCCGATCAATTTTTAATTTTAGTTAATCTTATTTCGCTTAGATTTAAATTTCGATAATTTTGCACTCGTGAGAACTATTTTTACTATTCATATATTACTTAGATGCGGCATGTACACTTGCGTAGGGTTATAGTTTCGCACAACAATTATACAAGTGAAACAAATTTGTAGATTATTTGTTGAAACGATAGAAAATTTATTTTGTTCAAACCATAAATTGATTATTCGATTAAAAGTTCACTTTATGGCCAATCACTGCACGCCAACTCACCTTCCTCTTTTTTATAGGATTGAGTTAATGGAATTTCATTAAGGGATTTGAAGTTAGTAACTATCAGCTAATGAGAGTAAATTGATGAAATTTCATAAAGAGTTTGAAATTCATAACCAAAATTTAACATGTGTGAATTAATGAGATTTCACAAAGAAATTCAATCAGCCATTAATGTGTGTTAATTGATGAGATTCATAACAGTTCATTAATGGGTGTAAAATAATGACGTGATTATAGGATGTATATTAATATTTTATGAACACTTGAAAATAATAAGAGTGTTTGAAAAATAAAAAAAGTTTGAAATTCATAATTAATGAGTGTAAATTAATAAGATTTCATAAAAAGATTTGAAATTCATGACCATTCAGCGCTGTGAAGGTATGAATATTGAACATTGGATTGATCTTTAATAGATAATTAAGAATAATTTATACGATTGCTTATTTCCTAATATATGTTGTGTCAACAACAATTTGTTCAACATAAATGATAATTTCTATTGATAGTTCATGAAGCGATTACAGAGAAGAGAGAGAGTGAGAGTACAAAAGAGAGAGAGAGAGAGAGAGATAACAAATTACAAAACAGACAATTCCACAACACCTTGCTCATGCTCCTCCCCTCCTGGTTATATTTGCTTCACCTCCACTTGGGCTTGGGCTCGGGCTCGTCAAAATTTACTGCATTTCTTCTTGATGCTCTACAGCCCATCATGGAAGAGGCCTCTTCCATGACAGTCCTCCCCCTTAACAGATCCTTGTCCTCAAGGATACAATTTGGACAACAACATAATCATATGCTCTTCGACACTCGGCCTCTTCAACGTTAGAATCTGAATCACAGTCAATTTCTACTTTCAAAACCTGCATCGTTTTCCTTGTGCATCTGATCATTCCCTATAATTCACTAGCAGCAAGCTCCTTGTCAAGAAATCCAGCATCTTTGGGTATCAAAGAAAAACATGGCCTTCCATTTTCTTCATCCTTCCTCTCAGCACCATCACTGTCCTCGACTACTTGTTGGAAAGACAGTTGAACCTCTTACTGAAAAGCTTGAAGATGCAATCAACATCACGGTCAAAGTACCTTTGGGCTTTGTGATGCGATATGGACACCATCTGAGGAAAATCAATCATAGTAACATTCTCATCATCGCCAACCATAATGTTGAATTCTTTGAAGTCACAGTGAATAAGACCAAGTTCTGCTAGTCGAATAACAAGACCATAATTGTTTCAGAAATACTTCTAGATTTTGCAACTGCTTCATTTGCACCCCTGGGTAATCTTCAATAGGGGACATAACCACGCAATGCCTATTACAGTCCACAGCCTTTGGAAAAGGAAAACCATGCTCTTCCAAAGTTTTTCTTTCCTTGTGCTTTTCAGTCATTAGTGAACATCATTGATATCTGAAAAATAGAGATAATCACGAAGATCATGACCCAACAAATATCTACCTACTAAGAATACCTAGCCCAAATCTATTCACACTATCCAGGCCCATACCCCATCCTCCACCAATCAGTTGATTTATTTTTTAAAAT